>MINK01172222.1:0-36419 GCA_001735545.1 Phormia regina
TACATTTCCTTTTGTTTTATTTTCGCATTGCATTTATTTTTACGATAAAGCAAAACAACAATAACAGTAATACCGTTACCAAAAATACTGGTTCTTAGTGTAGATCAAGTGATGCTTTTAAATAATTTACTTGTTAAGCAACCAGCATAGAATTAAGACGTTTAGCTTAATATAAATAAAAATACTAAAACCTAAAATAAAGCATTTTTTCTTGGGTATACTACAGTATACTACAATTTCAATATAAAATAGTTTAAAATATGCTTAGAGATTATAAATAATTTCAGAAATTATTATTGTGTTCCGGAATTCATTTAATACGTTTTTAAATAGCTATACTGACACATTTTTAATTTTGCAATAAATTTCAACATCCGGACATTTAAAAATATGTAAAAAAAACATATGGAAATACGGAACAATTATGTTATATATCGTTGAATTGGTGAATAAGTATAATTTTATATTCTTTTAATATTTTTAAAAAATATTTGTAAAATGAAATAAAATAAAAGAAAAATTTAAATTTTTTGGATTTTTAGTTTTTTTTTTTTTTAATATTATTTTTGAAAAACTATTGATTTTTTAGGAATGAAAGCTTGATTTGTGTTTTATACATAAGAAATAATATTAAAAATATTTTTCGAATATGCTTTTAAAAATAGTCGTTTAGAAAACATACTTTTAACATAAAATCTCCACTCCTGCATTCGTTCTTAGCCGGGCGGGAAGCAGTTTAAAGTCAAATCATTCTAAACTATTTCTTTAAATAATATGGACACCAAATTAAATTAAAAAAAAAAAAGAAAACTATTGTGATATTTTTTATATTAATCGATAAAGTGGAACTATTTTTCAAATATTTAACAATTTTCGACCAATTCAAAGTTTCTTTATTAACCATTTATCTTTTTAATTGTAAGAGATAACTTAGGTGAGTACGTTTATTTTTCCCTTATCTTGCAAAGCGCTTGACAGAAATATAAAAATCGTACTTCATTTGTACAAGTTACGATTTTTTTAACTTTTCTTGTGTGACTACGAGATTATTTTTCTATTTATTTATTATAGTAGTAAAAAACATACATATTAGTTTAAATAAAAAATCGCTCAATTTACAGAAATTAAATACCTTAATTTTAAAACATCAAAAATTACACAGAGGAAAGCTTAGATTGATAAGTAAATAAACAATAAATTTGACGAAGGAAAATACTACAAATTAAAAACCTTTAAAATAAACTACGAGATTATTTTTCTGAAAGTTTAGGTCCTCCTCTACAACTCTTCCATACATTTCAATTTGATCCAACCCCTAATTTAGGATATTTAGATTTATTAACAAAAAATTTGTGTTTGACTCCACAGTGTCAAGTTTGTTAAGTGCTTTAACATGTTGTTTAATTAGAACACGTTTAACGCGAAGAGGCGGTAATATGATGCGATCTAGAGCCGCAATCAATCCTTGTGCAGTTGAGTTTGTATTCAGCGATAGATCGGTGAAGAGAAGTAGAAAATTACAACGCAAGAAGATATGCAGCCTATAATTGAAAATAATACGTTTTTAAAACGAAAGTTGTCAGAGGTCAGAATAATCCATTACGTTGGAAAATGGACTGGTTGTCAAAGGCTTTACGCAATATGAATGTGTAGATTTTAACAAAACGTATTCTCCAGCAGCCAAGTATGTTTCAAAAAGATATTGGTTGTCATAGGCTGTCGTATATAACATGCATATACACATGTCATTGATCCTAGAAATTAAAATAAAGATTGTATTAAAATTGATCAATACTTAAGTGAAGTATGCGGCCGAAAGACGAAGTAAAGAAAGTAAAAATGTCTACAATTCAATATATGAAAGCTATAGGATGCATATTGTATACAGCCCAAGTTTCACGCCGAAATCATATTAGTTTTAGCACCTTTTCCAGAATCTGTATGGTTAAACGATTGGAGGAGGAATTAAATCCTTGATCGAATACTACCATAACTATGTTCTGTTAAATTTATACATCAGAAAATATATTAAACAAATGTCGTTTTGAAATATATTTCAACAAATGAAATGATATATGATATTTGTAACAAAGCTGTTACAACTGTATATATTTTTATATGTGAAATAACTCAGCACGGTGCCCAACCATTACAACTCTACCAACAGAGTTGTATATAAAGGTACCATATGTCAGTTGTGTTGAATTAACATGTATCTATGTGCGTGTACGTCTATGTTATCGTCATGAAAGTGTATAAAAGGGCGATCAACATTAAGAACAAGGACAGTTTGATTTTGGCTGTTAGGTAGATAATATTTTTGGTTGACATGAATACCTAATAAATTAGAACAATCGGTTGATCTACCTTTTGTTTAGTTTTGTTCTCCTTTGTGCGCGTTCGGATTAAATTTTGCAAAAGTAATTTTTTAAATAAATCTTATAACGTAATATGAAAATAATCGTGTGTATTCTTTAAAAAAAAATTCTGTACCGACCCTGGACTGAGCTGAGAGGGGAAATCCCGTCGTTACAAATGTATTAAGAAGGTTTTCCATCCAAACGAATAAAAAATAATTTTCTTTGTTTATATAAAATTTTATTACCAAGTAGTTTACGCATTGAAATTGGGGCGTAAATATTTATAAATTTTATTTTGAACAAAGGTTGGCAGGCGGGACAAGAAGGGCAATTTCCAAAATTTTTCAAATCGGACTTATGATGGTAGGCAGCAGTGCTGAGGACCTGAGATTAGACTGGCGGTTCATAATAGACAATTTCCAAAATTTTTCAATTTTTTGAGACAGAACTGCAAAGGACACGAATGACGATGAGGTGATGATAGGTGTGCAACATGACATTCTTCTTTAGTAAAGTCAACTGTTGGGCCAGCTATCAGAGACGGATGAAATTCACTCATCTGGCAGTGGTTTAATTCGGAAAGTTGAGGTAGTGCTTGATGCGACAACCGACTATTTAAGCCAAACTAAAGAGGAGAAGGCTCATAGTGGCGCAAGAGCCCCTCTCATATATCTGCGTACGATACCCAAGGATAAGTACCTTACCAGGAAGCATAAGAGGAACGTGAAAGGATTCGAACGAATCTACTGTCCTGTCTGTGCCTCTCTGAGAATGTCTTATCCTGAAGGATTGAATGAGGATGCTGCCAACATTCCAGAAGTGTCTCGTGGGAGCGCAAGAGAAAAATCAACCTCTCATCAATCCCTACCGGAGCGGAAGATACTGGTAGTTGTAACCCGGGCAGTCGTAGTGAAACACCAGGTAACGTCTGGTAATCCAACAGCTACTACTGGAGTGGTTAATTATATACCATCGAGAACACCTGGCAACCTACAAAACGTTTTTAGATATGCTAGGCCTGGAGATGATCAGTCATCGAGTACGAGGACTGCACTTCCTTAAACTAGCAGCCCCAAGTAGTGGGGCTGTATGAGCTTCAGACATGCAGTCCTTTACATCGGAAAGCGCTGGTCAAAACCCATCGGCTTTCTTAAAGGCCCACATAAAGGGATTGTTAAGAGGTGCAGGTCTGATGATGACCAACAACCTTCGATGTTGGCCAAGTAGAATGTTCACACGTTAAATAGATCTAGTAAGGGCCACCATAAGGAGGTCATTAAAAGAGCTGCGTCAGGAAATGAACAGCCTTCAACATTGAAAAGAGCGAAGGGTTGTTTTGTTTAGCAGGAAATACAAGGTCGAGCATTTTAGTTTACCAGAATTTAATGGAATTGAGCTTCCATTGTCAAGTGAGCCAAATACCTGGGTGTATACTTGGACAATAAATTATATTGGAGGAGAGTGTCAAGAAGGGACTCAATGCCTACTACACCTACAGGTAAAAATTGGGCTCTTAGGATACAAGTTGTATTTTGGATTTACACTTCGGTTCTAAGATACTGGTGGGAGGTATTGGGCAAAGGAACGTTCAGGTTTAGAAGTTTGCTTCATTAGGCATCTTAGGTGCCAGGAGAAGTACACCTCAGGCGGCGATGGACACCATCCTCTGCCTACTTCCAATTGAGGAATTTATGGGATCTGATATCAGACGATTTGTCTAACAATTCTGGGTATTTATAGACTTGGTACAATAAATCGGGCTGTAGAGTTTCTAGAACATTATGGCGTAGCCTTGAACTGACAGATTCCAAACATATTCTAGGTATGAGTCGTGGTAGATTTAGAATCATAGTAGTTATGGTTATTGGTCACTTATCGCTAGGGAATATATTGAGTAAGTGAGTCATTGACACATCAGATTTTTGTAAAACGTACAATGATGTGGAGAATGAGACAGACAAATACTCTGTGACTGTGCATAAGCGCAATAGGTTGAAGTGTTTTGGAAGCCACACACTGCATGAGTTAAATGAGGTAGAGGGCAAAGGAGTAGTCAACCTTCTATGCAAAATGTCGATATTCAAAAATCCCGCATTAAAAAAAAACCGACCGAAAAATTAAAAAAACGGTCGATAAAACCGGTTCAATCTGACTTAAGTCGTCAGATTTAAGACCATTAAATGACATTTTCGTGCATATTTGACAGATAAACTACGTTACTCACCATCGCTATGGAATAACATTTCTTATTCTCTTGAATTTTCTCTCACATACTCTCAATAGGATTGTCTATTTTTTTGTTTTTTCGTAAACAAAAAACTGTAAAATGTTGCATAAACTTATATCACATTTACATATTAAATGAAATTAAAAAAATGCAAAAAACAAAATCTACAATATTTACATACATATTTTCGACAGTTTTGTAGATTTTGTTTGACAAATGAATTTATAACAAATTAATCACAACCACTAAACAATTCCAAATTAGTTTTATATTTCATAAAATCAATTTTAAACTTATTTTTATTCTTTTATGTTTAATTTCAATTTAATTTGTTGTTTTAATCTCAATTTTAAATTTGTTATTTGTTTATAATCAAAAGTCATTTTTATTTAGCACATTGTTGTATTTTACTATCACACTTAAAGAAAAATAGTGTTGGATAGCGAAAAATCTAGTTAAATATTATGAGATTTTTGTAAAATCTCATATAAACTAGATTTTGATTTGTTTTTTAAACTCAAATCAAAATCTCATAAAATGAAGTAGATTTTGATTGAAATCTCATTTAAGCTAGATTTTGGTGATAATGTGCTATTAATCATAAATTCGTAATCGAAGCTTTTAAAAAAGATTATACGGCATTTACATACATTGAACAAAAATCTAGATTAAATGAGATTTTATTTGAAATATACTTATTTTATTAGATTTTACACTGAATTTTAAATATAAATCATAATCTAGTTTGAAACAAGATTTTATCAAAATCTAATGAATTTTAGGTCGATTTTCAAATGTAAAATGCAACACTGTCCTAAATAAAAATGACAACTTTTTACAAAATTTATAAAGAGAAATGAAAAAAACAGCATTTTATTTTAATTAAATTAATATTTTCTTAAAAATTAAAAAAAAAAATTATCTTGTTGATCTTTTTTATAAAGTTTAAGTGAATGAAATTAATTATTTGAAATCTAATTGTCAAGACAAATCCACCAAATGTGAATGTAAACGGAGTAGGTTTTGTTTTCAGAAATATTGTCCAAACTGGATTCTAAAGTTCAGTGTAAATGCCGCATTAGTAAAGAAAAAAATTATGTTAATAATTACTGTATATTTAAAAAGATGCTTGTTAACAATAATGGTAAAAATTAAAAAAAAAAAAAATTACATACATATTTGTAAGTTTCACTAACCTATTTACGCATAGTATATTTATTAATTTAAACAAAAATTTTAAATTTTATATGGACAATTATGAAAAATTTTTAACCTGGCTGAAACTGACTTAAAATAAGTTTCGTGGTAATGATGTATTGAACAAATTGGTTACAGATATGAACTAACAAGACTTGAAACTAATATAGTACAAAATTTTAGCACAATAGGTTTCTCTTTCTAAGCAGGATTGTTGTTCAAATTCGTGAATATAGTAAAACTGATAAAAACCATTCTTCTACAAATTTTTTTGGCGCGTTTATAATTTTAGATCTTACTCATAAGTAAACTTTGTACATAAATTCTGTACCATCTTTGTTGTCGTGCCGAATTTTAACAACCAATTACAGGGTAGTAAAGTTTTGATGACAAAAGTTTTTTGTATTGGTGCTGGTAGTGTAGCAGTATATTGTATTAATGATCATTACATATTTTATCATTAATATCCAACTGTAGTGGAACCATCAATTTGTTTTTTTGTAAATACCATAAATTCCTAACAGTAGTGTAATGACTTCTTAATACCATTTTTGTTTTTATACATAAGCATTTATATTTGTTGTTTTTTTATTTTTGTAAATATGTTTAATCATAGAAATTTCAACAGCATTGTTTTTTTTATATATAGTTTTTACCATAAGGACTTTGTAGTATATTTTTATATAATAGTTTTTATACATAAGTTAGTTTAAAAATTGTTATTGCTTTAAGTAAAGTTAGTATAAGCAAATTCTGGTTATGATAACGAAAAGTAAAAGTTGTTCTTACTTCTAAAATTTCAGAAGTGGGATCTAAACTAAAAGTGTGATTTGTAAATAAAGTGTGTTTGTAAGAAAAAGAGTGTTTTGGTGAAGACTTTGAAGTCAAAAAGTGTGTGAAGATATAAATTAATGAGAGACGAAAGTGAGCGGAATCTGCGATAACTCGTTCAGTCTAAGCTTACTTAAAGAGTGTCTTCCTGATTATGATGGCTCTACCAGTTACGAATTTTGGGCTAGCCAACTAAAAAGTATTTCTGAGGTCTACAACTTGGACGATAACACTTTCCGTATGATATTGATAACAAAACTCAAAGAAAGAGCACTATCGTGGCTGCAATTTAAAGAATGCTTTATGAAAGAGAGTCCTAATGCATTACACATAAATATGGGAGAGTTCTCTGGAGCAAAAGAGAGAAAGCTACTACAACGAAAAAAAAAACCAGTGTGCGTTACCCGGAAGATTGCAAATTCGAGTTTGGTGAAGAACAGCTGAAATCCTTTGAAACCCTTAAGGAAAAGTTAATGGAAGCACCCATTTTGACATTGTACGATCCAAAGGATTGCACTGAACTTCTTTGCGATGCTAGTTCAATAGGATTTGGTGCTATTTTAATGCAGAAAAAGAAGGATGGAAAAATGCATCCTATATTTTACTTTTCCAAGAGAACTACCGAACACTGGCAATAATGTATGCATTGAAGCGTTTTAGAATTTATCTTCAAGGAAGGCCATTTAAAATAGTGACAGATTGTAATTCGCTAACTCTCACGCTCAGTAAGATAGCAAGATGGGCCTTAGAACTGCAGAATTACGATTATACGCTTGAACATCGTGCAGGTGCCAGAAAGCAACATGTTGATGCTCTTAGTCACTGCAATAATATTTTAATATTGGAGACTAACACGTTTGAGGAAAATCTCGGTATATGTCAAGGTAAGGATGAGAAACTATCCAAGTTGAGAGATTTATTGCAGAAATCTGAGGATAAGTTCTATGAAATGAGAAATGGAGTAATATACCGAAAGAAAGATGATACGTTATTGTTTTGCGTCCCCAAAGATATGGAGAGTCATGTTTTATATAAATACCACGATGAGATGGGTCATATTGGTATAGATAAGATAACTGATTTAATTTCTAAGACGTACTGGTTTCCCAATATTAGGGAAAAGTCGAAAAATCATGACAGTAACTGTCTGAAATGCATAGCTTTTTCCCGTGCTAATGGTAAGGAAATGGGATTTCTTCACAATATCCCCAAGGGAAACGTCCCGTTTGAAGTTATACATATCGACCATTTTGGGCCAGTTGATCACGGAAGATCATTTAAACATCTGTTTTTAATAGTAGATGCTTTTACCAAATTTGTCAGAGTGTACCCTACTAAAACAACAAATACGAAGGAAGTCATCAGTGCTCTAAACGATTACTTTAGATCATATAGTCGCCCAAGGCTTATAGTGTCAGACAGGAGAAGTTGCTTCACATCAAACGAATTTGAGGAATTTTTGCGCTATAAGGAAATAATACACGTCAAGATAGCTACAGGTTCTCCTCAAGCAAATGGACAGGTCGAGCGGGTGTATAGAACAATTAAACCTATGATAGGGAAATTGTTCGATCCGAGTATGATAGAAACCGTTGAATATACCATAAACAATACCTTACATCGAACGATTGATGAATATCCTAGCAAAATGTTATTTGGTGTGAAACAAAGAGGTACGGTTCTTGATAGCCTGAAGGAGTTTCTTAATGCTATCACCGAAACTTCAGAAAGGGCAGATATCGAAAAAATTCGTAAAGACACTGCAGAGCACAAGACCGTTTACAAACATATAATAAAGAATATGTTGATAAAAGGAGAAGGGAACCAACAATGTTCGTTGAAAATTACTATGTTATGGTAAGGAATTTTGATTCGCAGACGGGTGTATCTAAGAAGCTAATACCTAAATTCAAAGGGCCTTATCGAGCCGCTAAAGTGTTGAGAAATGACAGGTATATGTTGGAGGATGTTGAAGGCTATCAACAGTCACGTACACCTTATAAGGGTGTATGGGCTGTCGGTAATCTAAGTCCTTGGCTCGGAAGGCGCAAAGGTTAGCAAATAATTTTAGTTTTTATATTAAGGAGATCAGGAGATATTGTATATAGTATTAACGATCATTATATATTTTATCATTAATATCCAACTGTAGTGGAACCGTCAATTTGTTTTTTTGTAAATACCATAAATTCCTAACAGTAGTGTAACAACTTCTGAATACCATTCTTGTTTTATACATAAGCATTTACTGCCTGTTTTTCTAAATGCGAACTAAAGTTTCGTTCGACTAAATAAATTTTAAAATTTATTGTTGTTTTCAATATATTTACTCGAACGAAGCCTCTGTTCGCATTTAGAGAAACAGGCAGTTATATTTGTTTTTTTTTTTTTTGTAAATACGTTTNNGTATTCTGGTAAGAACTTTATTATAATTTTTTATGCATAGGTTATCACATTAGGAGTTTTGTAACAGTTTTAAATTTATTTTTACACTTAAGCATGCGAGAACATTCTATAGTTTTTATACATAAGTTAGTTATAAGATAATTGTGTAACATATTTTAGAATTGTTATTGTTTTAAGTAATGTTAGTATAAGAAAACTAGTATATAAGAAGATTATTTTGTGAAATAGAGTCAGTCTGGTTATGATAACGAAAAGTAAAAGTTTTTCTTACTTCTAAAGTAGTAAAGATCTTTCTTTTAACTCACACTTCTGAAGAATTAGAATACGTGACTTCATTACCTTACATATTCTAAATTCTTAAGTATTAAGTAGAAAGAACTTTTACTAAAGCTTTTTCTTATGTTTATTGCATTCTAGTACTAAAAGGCACATGGATACTGATGAAGATCGTAGCGGATAAGAAAGTGATCGTTTTTGTGTTTGACCCCACTGTTACCCAGTTGAAAATATTTGAGAATTCTTGTTCCGTGGGATATATTCTAAAGGCCAGAAAAATG
Source organism: Phormia regina (assembly GCA_001735545.1). Lineage (NCBI taxonomy): Eukaryota > Metazoa > Arthropoda > Insecta > Diptera > Calliphoridae > Phormia > Phormia regina. The sequence continues at coordinate 9,579 of MINK01172222.1, forward strand.
AATGTGGCTTTCATTCAAAATAACTAATAATTGAAATAGGAATTCCCTAAGAGAAAACATTATGGCAACACCGGTAAAATGAATGTCGGCGAACATTTTTTAAATATTTAAAAATACAATACAATTATTAATTTATATTTTAAAATTTGTTCTTTCCGTTTTAAAAATTTGTAAGTGTTAAGTGTACTTATAGGAGATGAAACACTGCTAATAATTTTAAATGTCTTAAAATATATAGTAAAATTAAAAGTAGAAAAATATATTAATAGAAATATTTTCTATTTTAATTACATATTGCAAATTTTCATTATTCTACGACTTTTATATATCCAGAAATCTGCAAAAATAGAGTGTATTTATAGTTCTGCAACGGTTCTGCCTAAAGTGCATCTAGATGTTAGTGTTGACGCATTTTATATTTTATTTAATTTAGTAAAATATTCACATTTTTAGAATTGTTTTCTTATGGAAATTTACATACAAAAAGTAAGTAAAACTTTATTAAACATACATAATTTGTTTGTCTACAATTGGCCACACGTTTAATATGCTCAATGATGTAGGGTATCATATAGTCGGTCTCGACCGACTATATCTTATTTTTCTCGTTTAACATGTGTAATTTTTATTTGAAATGAATTGTGCAAACGATTTGTTTTTAATATCCAATATAAATCTAGCATCTTTTATTACCATAATTTATTCTGTCATTTCAGTCACTGCAACAACAAAATAATTATTTCAAAATATATAAAAAACAACAAAAATATTTTATTTTCACGTATTTCAAACTTTATGACTAATGACAAAACTATAACCTTTATCAATAAAAAAAAAACAATTTCAATAAAAATTTTCAAAAAATAATTATGTTATAGCTTTTTGATTTGTTACAAAGAATACGAGTATTTATTTCAAATTTTAAAAAGTTTTAAAAGATGTAAATATATGACTTTCTCACATATTGCAGAAAGTCTTATTGTATAAGTATTTTACACACAATATCTTTTGTTGTAAAACTAAAAAGTAAAACATTAAATAATTTTCAAAGGGTGACCGAAATATCTTTTTTTAATGAGCTGGTCTAATGCGCATAGTATTTTACTTATCAAAAGATAGCGCACATACTTGCAGGCTTATTAATACATATTGTGTTTATTCTTTCCCTATTAGTTTTTTACAAATATGATAACTATAATATTTAAAAAAAATCATATCGGTTTTAAGCTAAACAATCAAAAAAAAAAAAAAAAGGGAAAAAAACAGTATTTATTCAACAGTTAAAAGCAAAAGACATAAAATCGGGCGAACACGTCATATATTTATATTAACAATTTATTACAAAAACAAATATTCTAATAAATAGTGAAAAGTAAAAGTAGAGAATTTATTTGTAAAGCGTTAATCACATACAAACAAACATTATTAATTAAATCATTATTTAAGAATTATTTAATATTATTATTAAATATACAATTGTGAGAAATAATATACATATTTATTTGTAAATCGGTAATAATTGTGCAAATTTTTACAACTATAAATTTTGACAAAAACTAAGCATTTTTTGTATGAATTTTTCACCACAAAGTATGCGCAATAATACACATTCATGCAAATGTTGCAGAGAAATAGTTGGTTAATTGTTTGTTATAAAATAACTTATAAAAATATATTCAAATCTTTTACTTTTTTTTCGAAAAGTTAAATTATATGACAACATACAGTTGCATTAAAGATATAGAAATAAAATTTCAGATGGCCAAAGCATATTAGGTTACAAAAAAAACTGAAAAACAGATCAAAAATATGAGAAATTTACAAGGTCTATTTATTATTGTGTTTTACAATCAATTCATTTGTTATTTTTTTCCCATTTTTTTAATACTTGGCAGGACCGACCTCTAGAAATCTTCGTTTCTTTAGATCAACACGATTTAGTAATCTGCTGATATAATGAAATAAAATACAGGTCAAAAATAAGATTTTAATATAATGCGTGTCAGAATTATAAACGCAATTTATATTAATAAATTTCAGAAGATATAAAGGTCAAATTAAAAAATATTCCGATTAAAGAGATTTTTACATTTTAAATTTTACTACCTGTTTTGAAGAATTATATAATTTTGCTGTAGTTCATAACAACAAACGATACTTACAACTAACTTTTAGACATTATACAAATACGAAATAATAAATACCCACTAAAAAATAAATATAATAAAAAAAGGGTCTTCGAGACAATATACGGACCTTGAGTGAAAAACAAAGAATGTATCGATTTTTCTACTGCATTTAATTCACTGATTTAATTTTGTATGTCCTACCAGATTGCGTAATTAGAAAGTGCTCGCACATCTACAAAAACAACAATTAGTTTTTAGTGAAACAGTTTAAGTACAGTTGCTCATGCTAACCTGCCTCGTCGCTGCCTTTAAAAAAAAGATCTGCTTCTCTTAGAAGGATCGTAAGAAGTTGTAACAAAAAAAATATATATGAAAATAAAACATCTTAATTCCCTTCTCTTAGAAGGTTAGAAAGACTACAATATTTGAAAAAACAAAACCATACTGAAACCGTTACGAAACCAGTTTCAAAATTCAAAATTCATTTAGTTTTGTTCAATGCTTTGATGGGTTTTCCTAAGTTATTTTTTATATTTATTGTTATAGTTGTTAGAAGGGCTCTTTACCCTTTCTTTTTACCAGTGAGAACACACGTGTAGAGTGTATATTACTATATATTTATGATTGTGTGTGTGAAGCAGCAAAAACGAGATTGAATCCCAGTGGTAAAATGAATGGGTAGAGAGCCCTTCTAGAACTCCTTTTTTCCCTTCTCCCTGCATTCCATATATTCATGTATTTTTTACATGAGCAAAGTCTTTCACATTCGCGACCCAATGCAGCCTTATGCAGAATTGCTAAAAGAACCCCCCTGCAGAAGCTCTTCTAAACTATTTAATAAATCTACATATATAAAATTACTGTTATCTTTTGACCAAACATCTTAAGTCGATATAATACAAATTATTCAAAATTGTAATTTTTATAGAAATTTTTTATCTAATTGTCCTGAAGAAAACTTTAAGTTTTTGTTAAATCAGTTTTTGTTTCATCAAAAGTAAGATATAATATAAACTATCAATGCCAGTCTTCTCTATATAGATTTTTGTCGTTTTCCGACTAATATCCCAATTCTGAAAAGATTTTGAAAGATTTTATAAAGAAATATTTTGAGTAATGCTTTTTTAAATTCTCTAAGTCAATAATGGTTGTTGTCTTTGATTGCGACAAATAATTACGTAAAATATTTGATTCAGGAAACCTGTTTCAGAAGTTTTAATTTTCAAAATAGACGACAAAATAGATGGATAAGTACTACCGTCTTGAAAAATATTGGAGAATGTTTTGTTGAGTTGTTCTAAATCTTGTTTAGAATTTGTAAATAGAATGTTAGCTACACTCACTGCATTTTCAGACGGAAGAGCTGCTGCTCTAATGTTTACAACTTTTGCTGATCATTTTTTCCATCGGTGATTTGGTCTTCATATTTTTAAGGTTCACCACCGGTTTTCTTATAGCCCTTTTTTTGTTCTTGATTTCAATGCAGTCCATACCTAAATATACAAACATATTTAACTTTTTTGTGTATTGGCATGTACACATATGGACCTTCTCCATTCAGCTTTTCATCTTTGAAGTGGACATAAACCATTCAATTTCAAAGCAATATCAGAACAAATCATTTCTACTTTCGCTTTACTTTCACCCCAAATACAGGATGTTCTTTATCTTTCTTACATAATAATTTCAATGAAAAAAATGTTTTATTTTTATTAGCAAATATTATTACCAGTACTAAAAATATTAATTTAAAGTTAAAATAATATGCAATAAATTTTGATTTTTTCTCTAAATTTCATGTCTGGGATTTTTGTCTATGATTATTACGTTATTTGCATCAAAATTCTTAATTCTGTAAATCGATACTAGTCGATTACTAATTATTTTCTTATCGTTTTGATAAAAAAAAATTGTGTTTTTAATGATTTGTGAATAATTGTTAATGAGTGATTTGATATTTGTTTTGGTCTTACCATAAGCAAATTCTATACTGCCCCCCTACTTATATACAGTGCTTCGCAGAACAGAACAAGCAACAAAATTAGGTTTATTATAAAAGTTGAATTATTTTTTAAAGAAACGATTCTCAAATGGCGGTTCGCAAACCCACAAGCGTCAGTAAGGACATTTGTAGAGGATCGCGAAAATATCTTAAAGCATATTCTTGTATATTACGCATACGTCTATATAAAAATCCCAATAGAGGCATGAGATTATTGAAAAATTAAATGAGATCCTTATTCAAAACATCCTTAACAATAAAGATTTTTTTTAAATGAGTTCTTTTAAGAAGCAAATAACATTAAATGTTATATTTAAAGTATTAAATCTACAACAAAACTAGTTTCGTAACATTGTTAGCACATATGGATATTAACAAACGTCTTTACTTTAGAAGATGTGAATTTGTTTCTTTTCGCAAAAATGAATAAAAAATTGCATACTATTCCAGCAAAAAAAAAAAAAAACAAAAAAAACGATATAGAGGCTGCAAAAAAGAACATTTGAATCACTTCAACAGTGGAGATTCTTAATAATTAATTAATGAATAATTTCTAAGAAAAATAAAATTTTATAAATTTGAAAGCGTTTTTAATATTTTATAATAGGGCTAAAGCGTTTTTTAATAAACGTAATTGTAAGAGAAGTACTTCAAAAGTAATAAACAGGATGTATAAAAGAATAGCATTACTCCAATGACAACCATGGGATAAAAAAAAGAACTTTTGCAGCTCTTTTCAGTACCTTTTTTGCTGGGATCTATATCAAAATGTGCATCTCAGAAGCAACAAAATTTTCAATTCGTAAAATTGTCACAAAATTTAATTTTTTTTGATTTATTTCTTTAACGTATAAAAATAAAAAAAATTAATAATAAAAAATTATGATATGTAATAATATTAATACAATAAAATTAAAATTTATTTGAAATAAAAAATGGGCAGTAACACTGTTTTATAATACATCTGCATAATTATGGTGTATAAATTTATTTGGGACTCACTAATTTAAAAATTGCGACTTTTCAGTGTGCCAAAAAATTCGTTCAGTTATTATTAAAATTATTAAAAATGAAAAGAACTTTATTTAATTTAAAACATTTCCAACATAATGTCAAGTGTACATTTTAAACCGCGCTGTACCAAAAATTATTTTGGGCACAGAAAAGTTGTAATTAATAGCTTATTAAAAGAGAAATATATTGTATAATTATATGTTTTTGGATGAAAAAAAAAAAATGCTAAATGTATTTTAAAACCTTTGAAAGATTGGATTAAACGTATTTCCATAACTTTGTGGAAGATTTTTTCTGAGACTTCAAAGTTAGTGAACTCCAAGGTGTTATACAGTGAACAAACTGCTAAACTTTAAGAAAAAATATCAAAACTAAAACAAACTGAAACAAAATATTAATATGTACACACTCTTATTTGATGGTTGTAGTGTTTCATTTCAGTTTTTGTAAGTAGCCAAAGTTAAATTCTTTAATAAATTGTGTTTTTTATTAATCTTTTAATATGTGTATTATTTCATAAAATTATTTTTGTTATAATCCGAAAATTGTAAAAAATAGAAGCATTTTTAGGTTTACCCTAATTTTGTTGCTTTTGTTCTACGCAGCACTGTAAATCCTTATATGTAGTCGAATATATACATAAGGATTTTTTATAATTAACAAGTTAATTGAACGGGGCTTAATGGCATATACAGGAATAATGTACTGATCTTTGCAAAATTTTAAAGAATGATTTGTATTTTTACGAAACATAACTTAGCTAATTCGTATTAAAATAGTTATTAATTTAGAGCAAATATCAATACAGAATATCATGTCTGGAGAACACTTGTTAGGGAGCTGAGAGCATAATAAGCCGATCACAGTAAAATAATTATTTTTAAAATATCTTTCAAATTTTTTATTTGATTTGTAAACTAAATTTTAGGACGTTACAAACATCAGCAAAACAAACATTGAAAATATACCAATTTATTTCATAGAGGTCTAAAGACGATACTATTTCTGACTGCTTTCCGTCTACAGATTATATAAAACTACTATAATAATAACTATAAAAAAATAAAACTAGTTTAGAAAAACACATCCTACTCAAACAAAGCATTGAAAAAAACTGAAAAAATTGAAAATTTTCTATACTGGTTTCGTAACGGTTCCTGTTTTAATTTTTCCTGGTTTTATTTTTTCAAATATTGTAGTCTTTCTCACCTTCTAAGAGAAGGGAATTAAGATGTTGTATTTTTTTAGTACAACTTCTTTCAATCCTTCTAAGAGAAGCGAAAAAAATCTTAAATTGTAGAAACTAAACACCAAAGTAACGAAATATATGTTAACTTTAATTTTTGTTATTGACGACTTTATTTCTTTTTCTTAAGAAAATTGATTTTCTAGGTATTTGTGTTTAAATACACCTCATGTAAAAAAAATAGTAAGATATGATGACAATATTAAATATATAAAAAAGAAATTAGTTTCCCATTTTTCATCAAGCATTTGTATTTTAGAATATAAACTAATTTTGGTAAATAAAGCCTTAAAAATCAGCACGTTTTTGTATAAAATTTTCAAATGTTTATACAAAAATAAAATAACCTACAGGACAAAACAAATTTTAAAAACATTCCAAAACTATAAAAATGATTAAAAATTGTAAAATATACTAAAATGTTGTAATATGTTCTAAAAATAATAAAATATGCAATGAATAGGCCCTCAAAATCATAACATTCGAAAACATGCAGTGTTCAGTGTTAAATATGATACCCACTGTTTACTATGTGTCATTTACCATTTAGATATACCATCGATAAGAAATATTTTTATGCACAACTATTCATCATAAAGATAAGAAAGAAAAAAATAAAGAGTAATAAACAATAGGAAGGTCCAAAAAACGATTTACCAATTAATAGTTCAAATATAATTAATTTTATAAAACATAGCCAGAACGTAGCCCAATGTTTCCAAAACATTTTTTCTTTTTTTTTTTGGCACTAAATCTGTAACTTTGAACCGTTGCACAGTGTACGAAGAAATGGTCATGAGCAGACAACCTCAATTGTGGTTGTTACATTAGACATAAGTACAATCTTTGAATTAAATATGTATTAGAGTCCCATCTAGATATTTTTCTTGCAGAATGGTCGTAAAAGTTTTTACAATACTAATTTCTTGCCTCCTGCTCTTCTTCCAATAATTTATCAATTTGAACTATTATAGGTGATATCTTTTCCGTGAAATTTAAATATAAGTTAGTAAGTTTTTGTGTACAATTTATTAGACGGTTTATTTGGGTTGTCTTTATGGCATTCATTCAATTAGGAATACTAAAAACCATATAGTGAAAAAGTATAAATAGATAGCAATAGGAATCAACTGAAAAGCTACAGATAATATTCTCCATTATTATATTTGTCTTCAACAATAGTCCTATTCTCAGTATCAATTTGTCAGTGAACACGGTCAAACGTGTTCTTTGAGCGATTCTATTGATCTCTCATTTGCTAGTGAACAAACAATCCAAACAAAAAAAAAATTATTGTTTAGTTCATAAAAGAGAACTCTTTTAATTATAATTATAAAAAGAACGGTTAATAAATTCCAAAGTAAAGTTTAAAACAAAATACAAAAACATTGTCTAATGGGGGTAAAGAAAATTAAGTGATCCTCCGGATCGGCTAATCCCTTTCAAACAACCACTATTTATTACAGATATAAATAAAAAATTAACAATTACCACTGTTGGTCCTAAATATTTGGTTATGAGCAGAGTTAAAAGTGATAACAAAAATGATTCATCAAATCCTAAAAATACAACAAATGAAACTCTATCAAATGTTTCCCCTTTTCTTATTAAAAAAGTTGTTGACGGTATTTGTGATAGTGAAGTAGAAATTTGCAAAAAAATAAGAGACGGTAGTATATTAATTAAAACAAAAAATTATTCACAAGCTTCGAAACTTATTACATTGACTTCCCTATCCCCAACTATACTAGTAGAAGTACGCGAGCACACTAACCTTAACTTCTCAAAAGGTGTAATCTACTCAAATGACTTAAGAGGAATGGATGAGAACGAAATTGTAAATGAATTGAAAAGTCAAAACGTGTCTGAAGTTAAAAAAATATTAAAAAAAGTAGGAAACGATCTTGTCGAAACTGGACTTATAATTATTACTCTTGCTTCGCTGAACTTACCAGAATACATAAACATTGGTTATGAAAAAGTAAAATTGCGCCCCTACATTCCCAACCCACTAAGATGCCGTAAGTGTCTTAGGTTTGGTCATACAACAAATTCTTGCTCCAATAATAAAGTCTGTCCAAATTGCGCTCTTGATTTTCATCTTGAAGAAGAAGACGAAACTTGCAATAACCCTATAACATGCGTGAATTGTATTAACAACAACAACGAAGACAACAAACATAATGCACTAGACAAAATTTGCCCAGTATTCTTAAGAGAAAAAGAGATACAAGCCATTGTCTCTTTGGAAAAAGTAGATAGAAAGAAAGCGATAGAAACATACAAAATGCGTCATCAAAACACACAACATTCATTCTCTTCAGTAGTAAAATCTACTCCATCTGTCAATAACATTCCCATCTCTAAAAATAATGCAAATACAATAAAAGTGACTCCAAGAGAAATAGTGGATTATAACGATAATGAAACACCAACCAGCTCCAACATGGAAACAAAACAACTCTCTCCGAAACCTAAAACTGTTACCCTTCTGCTTAGAAATACATCAAATAGAAATAAACAAACATTAAAAAGGAAGAGTAACAAAAATATTGGAAACAAACAAAAACAACAAAAATCAAAAAGTAACGCAGATGACATCGAATCAGCAGAATCAATGTCACAAGATAATGAATAAAAAAATATAATATTTACAGTATGTACTCTATTATCTGCACAGTGGCTCTTGCGGTGGTAGCTGGATTCTGAAATTTATGGAGTTCTAATGCATTACACCATTATAATAAAAGATAATGTGTGGCTTAATGCTAGCAGATTCTATATTTTTCTTGTCTTTCTGCTGCCTCGGGAGGCACTGTGCAGATAGTAGAGTACTTAATTTTATATTAGATAGAAATTATTTGTAATATCAATTATTGTATAGCATTTACTATTATCTTCTAAACATTAGAGGATATAATATGAATTATAATGAATTACAAGCTCTAATTAAAAAATATGATGTCAAACTAATTTCAATCAATTTCAAGAATCACATATTAACAATAATATAAATATTCCCGTACCCATCAATTTTACAATGTATAACTATAATAATTCTAACTCATATGGTGATGTTTCTCTTCTAGTGCACAACTCCATTCAACATAAACATATACCCCTAAACAGTGATTTTGAGGCAATCTGTCTCGAAATATATTCAAAAATAAAATTTAAAATCATATCAACATATATATCCCCAAACGTTAACTTCAATTATACTAATCTTCAAAATGTTTTTAGTGAATGTCATACTCCCTCCCTGATAACAGGAGACTTTAATAGCTGGCACCAAAATTGGGGTTCCAGCAGAAATAATAAAAGAGGCACTATTATAGACAAATTTATAAATAATCATAATTTAATTTTACTGAATAACAAATCACCTACACACTTCTCCACTCAAAACACTCTGACCCACATAGACTTATCCTTCTGTTCTCCTGAATTATATTTACACTCCAACTGGAATATAGAGACGGACCTTTGGGGAAGTGACCACTTCCCAATTATTATATCTCTATTCAAAAATGACTTAGATTTTAATCAAACAATTAAACCTCACTTCAAAACTGATCTAGCGCACTGGGACCTCTACCGCAAAAACTGTACATATTATGAAGCCAATAGACCGACTCACAACAATGTTAATAAAGAGGCTGCAAATTTTAGAAAAATTATTATCCAATCTTCAAATGAATCTATTCCTCAATCAAAACCACTAAATAAACGAATTTCAGTTCCATGGTGGAATCACCAATTAACACTTTTAAAACAAGAAAAAAACAAACTATGGTATATATTTAGAAGAAATATAAACAACTTTAATATGATAAACTATAAAAGAGCAAATGCTCTATTTAAGAAAGAAGTTAAAACTGCCAAACGTAATTCACTTTACAGCTTCACATCAGAGATAAACTCTAATACTCCCCCTAAGAAAATATGGAATAATATCAGAAGATTCTGCGGTTACAAAACTTCATTCAATATACATTGCATACAAACTGAGACCCCTCCTTACAATAGACTAACAACCAAATTTGCTATTTCTAATGAGCTAGGTAGATTTTGGTCCTCTAATTCATCTGATGATAACTTTCCAAGAAAATTCCAAATCAACAAATCAAATTTTAGAAATAATTTAGTAAACATTAACCCAAATACGAGTGCTCAACTGATTGAACAAGATATAGGTAGAATAGAATTAACCTCTACATTAAACAAACTTAAGGGCAAATCACCAGGTTTAGATAGGATTTCTTACATTATGATAAAAAATTCTCCGGATATTATTAAATGTAGAATTCTCAAATTATTTAATCTTATATTTAAAACCCACATTCCTCAGCAATATAAAACATCACTTATTATTCCCATATTAAAACCAGATAGCGACAAAACAATGATAAAGTCTTATAGACCTATTTCCCTAAATTCATGTATTGGAAAAATCATGGACAGAATTATTGCAAACAGAATTTGGTGGCTAATATCCTCCAACAATCTCCTTAACAATAATCAGATGGGATTTAGAAAAGGTAAATCTACTGCTGACGCCCTCCTATTTCTTGAACACTTAGCTGCGAACAGTATATCAACAAAAAATCATCTTACAATAGTTTCCTTGGATTTTGAAAAAGCGTACGACAAAGTCGGAATTCACACGATTATTGACCAACTCATCTCATTAAAGTTTGGACCCAAAATTATAAATTACGTAAAAAATTTCTTAACAAATAGAAAACTTATAGTCCGTTTGGGAAAAAAATGTTCTCAAACGTTTAACTTGTATAATGGAATCCCCCAAGGATCTCCACTTTCTGTCGTGCTATTTCTCGTTGCATACAATAAACTATGCAATATAATATCTTTACATAAAAACATCAGCTTTTGTGCTTATGCTGATGATTTCAACATAGTTATAAAATCAAACAAAAACCCTTATATAAACATTAGTAACATTATAAACAATATTTTACAGTGGTGCGAAGAATCAGGTGCGGTTTTATCAAGAAATAAATGTAAATATTTGCATATTTGTCGAAAACACAATTGCTCTTGTAATATGGTCACTGGCAACATTGAACTCAATCAAGTTAATGAATTAAAGATACTAGGTGTTACCTTCAATAAAACCCTCAGCTGGAATGCACATATTGCAAATGTAGCAAAAGATCTTATAAAGCGATCAAACATAATTAAATGCTTATCATCTTCGAAATTTAATACCGATACCAATACAATTATTAACATAATCAAAGCACTGATCATATCTAAAATTAGATACGGATTGTTCCTTTATGGCAAATTGTCCAAGACTTCTCTAAAGAAAATTAAAACTATTTTAAACTCGAATATCTCTAATTAATAACATTATTTTTGAATCCAATATTTGTTATTTAGAAAATTTATATGAACTAAAATCGAGAAAACTAATAAAATCGATCATGACAGGTTACTATACACCTCTTAGAATAATGATTAAAAATTACTTTAAATCAAAAGAAATATCGAAAAATCAATCAACACTAAGTAAAACTATTAAAACATCATTAGAATATGACCTTCCGACTAAAATATTAAAAGATAATCGCTTTTCACAACCCCCATGGCTATTCAATTCGGATTGTATTGATCTATCTCTATCTATATATAGCAAAGAAAACACACCTTTATTCCAGTACAAGTTACTATTTCAAGAAATTGCAAAAAAATATCAACAAAGAAATTTTATATTTACCGATGGGTCCAAGACAGCAAATGTAACATCTTTCGCAGTCACTTCTGAGGATAAAGTAATTTACACTTCCATATTACCTAAGGTTGAATGTAATTCAACTATTTGGAATATAACAAATGATTGGTACGAACCGATAAATTTAAATAGAAGCAATGTAAACAGTTGGCGCCTCGATAACAAGATCGTAAACCGTAGGAATTTCGTAAAATTCACGAAACTTAGACTGGGACATGCCAATATTACTTATGATTACATCATAAAAAAACGAATCCACCAATATGCAACTGCAACCATAATACTCCCCTTACTATTTCTCACATCCTCACAGACTGTCCAAAACTTAGGCCATACAAAATTAGATACTTCGGAAATACCAATCCTCTTGAATTACTGTCATCACCTAGCGAATATTCTATTAAACAAATTATAAACTTTTTGAAAAGTACTAAATTATATGATAAAATTTAATCAACATAGTTAATATATATTAATTATAATTATNNTATTTTTTGTAAATATCTTAGCTTAAGGCCTAGTTGCTATAGCTTATATATTTATTTATTTAGTATATACATTAATGTATTATCTAAATTTTTAAATAAATAAATAAATAGTCCTATTGTAGGTTCCGTTGCTTAATAACTATTAAATTTTTTTTTATTATTTTTATATTTTTCAGTTACTTGGAGAGTTTTTAATGAGAATAAAATTTTTTCAAAACGCAGAAAAAATTTTAGGGGTTTTGATCAGCTATATTCTCAAAATTACGCATTGTGCGCTGGAAATATTTCAAGAGCGTTTCAAATGGTCAGAGCCGCAGTATTTTCGAGTTGATTTGGAGGAGAACAGATTTATAGTGGAATTGAATTCATTTTATCCTGATCCCGGTTTTGAAATTTGAGAACTTAACAAAAAAGGTAAACAACATTTTCAATTTTTACAAAGTTTGAATAGGATCATATTATTATTATTATTAGAAAGTATATTCGTAGGAATAACCATTTTAAAATTTTTTCATTTACATACCTTGTGGAACTGTAAAATTGTTTTTATATTCCTATACAAAATTTGTTTGTTATTTTTACTTTCCTTCTCCTTCATTCCTTCATTTTCTGTTCATGACATTCTGACACATGATGGAATTAGTTTAACAAGGTGTATGCATAAAGGAAACAACTGCAACAACGCTTATAACAACCATTTTTTGGATTTGAGACTGAAGCGTCAAACCCAAGAAAAGAAAAAACGCGTGAAAATTGTAAACAATAATTGCTGAAATTGAAAAATAATAGGAATGAATTGTATTTTATTGTTTTTTTTTCTTTTGGTACAAAAAGATATGTTACATCACATTGTATACTTCTTTTTTATAAATAGCATTTTTCTTTATTAGTATTACAAATTTCACCACCGAAAATATTTTCTTTGGATTATTCATAGTATCCCAGCGGTAAAATTTGCGAGGCCTTTACCGAGCAGGCCTCCTAGAAGGCCTTTTTCAGATGCAGTTGCTCATGCTAATATGCCTTCTCTAATAAGGCCTTCATGAATGCCTCATTTCTGCCCATTAAAAGATCCGACAGACCTTCCAACTTCGCTTCTCTTGGAAGGACCGTAAGATGTTGTATTTTTTAAAATATATCTTGTTTTAAACAACAACAAATCTATTTATAAAAAGTACATTGTTTTAATTCGCTTCTCTTAGAAGGAAAGAAAGAACCGGTGCAGAAACCTTACCAAAAACTAGATTAAAATTCAAAGCAAATAAATTACAAAAAANNNAAAAAAAAAAAAGAATTGTAAATCATTTAGTTACCTCCAACTCTTTGTTTAAATAGGATGTGATTTTCTAAGTTAATTATATGTTTTATTTATGGTTTTTATATAACTATTATATTTTTGATAAAATAATTTAATAAAAATTTGAAGTATTTTCAGGATTATTAAATAAAAAATAAAAAAATTCTACACAAATATCATTTTCAAGTAATTTGTCTTACATCGACTTAAGATGTTTTGTCAAAAGTTAACAGAAATTTTTTTTAGTATTGAATTTTACAATAATTTTAAACAAAAAAATTATATATTTTATATAAATAAAAAAATATTTTATTAAATAGTAGAAGGCTTTCTGTAGAAGGACCCTTTTTTAGTACTTCTACAGAAGGCCTGTTTGCAGTTTTCAATAAAAGTACCTTCTAAAAGGACTGTATGGGGTCGCGAATGTGTAAGGCCTACTTCCCAATGACATCGCGTGTAAAAATGAAATGAACATGGAATGCAGGGAGAAGGTCTTCTGGACATAAAAAAGGCCTTCTAGAAGTGTTCTTTACCCCTTCTTTTTACCACTGGGTATGTACATTCATACATAATATCTATATAAGTATGTACATTAGGTTCGTTTTCCTGCGCTAGAAATATCCGAATGGCATAAAGACAAAGAAATAAGAAATTTTAAACTGTGTGCAAAATATTTAGACTTAGTTCGGCAGAATTATAAAATATGATGTTTTAAGGTCTCAGAATTTCTTAATACGGCGTCTATATTTGCTTTCTAATGTTAGTAAAAGAACATTAATTTAACAATAACAAAATTTCAATGACAAATTTACGAAAATTTAAAAAGAAACAAATTGTCTGTTGTTGTTTGAAATAAGTTTTGGATGAAAATCAAACAATNTTATANATNTATATATATATATATATATATATATATATATATATATATATAATTCATAAAATTTTTGTTATGTATGTTCGGCAGAATACTATAGTGTATGATTCCGACTACAATATACTTCCTCAATGATTGTCCAACCCTATAAAAATTGTTTCTTGGGAAATTCGAATACTTTGGTAGCTCAGCTTAAGTTTTAAAAAGAAAGTTTGGAAAATTAACTTCCGAACCCAGATCAATTTCCACTACGATAAATGTTTTGTATACACTGCTTAAAAGATATTATCATCGTAAACATTGGATACAGAAGCATTATTTATAATAAAATAACTTCATTCCATTATGCAATGTAAAAAATGCGTTTCGAAATTATTTAAACACTTTATAACACTCGGTTATAATAACAAAAATGCATGCTTATGGGGTGATTTCACACATCTCAAGTCTCTGGTGTACACCAATTCGCAATTTATCATTTATTTCATAAATAAAATCTTGATATATGTTTGTATGTATTTTGAAAGGGTTTTTATGTTTTGTTTTTATTTATTGAAATTTTTCACTTAACCATTGTTTAAGTCAAATGATAAGTAATAAAAATGATTTTGGCTTTAAAAATATACAAATGAAGTGTTTTAGAGTAATGACCATGTGAACGTAAAATCTACATATCGTATAGAAAAAATATCGCTAGTATTCTACAGTTAAGACTTGGATCTAACGTTTTAGAAAATGCATTGTCTGTCACGATTACTCTTCTAGAAAACAATAATATAATTTTTAAAAGGAAATATTATTGTTTTAATTGTTTTTCGCAAAATATAAAAAACGTACCACTATATTATGTATAGTTATTTTTTATTTTTTTTTTATTTTGAAAAAATTTCAGCTGTAATCTATTATTTATGATTTACAATGATTTAGAATACTTTAAAATCTCTAAAAACTTTGTATTTATACTCTTAAATTTCTAACGGGTGACCCCACAGAAAGAGAAGCACTCTAAAGCAGCGATAGCCCACTTAGCACCAGGGCCCGAATATTATCGGCTTATTACACACACATAACACGAACGTCAACGAAACACTCAGCTTAGAGAGTTAAACAATGAAAAGAATTATTCAGTAGCATTTTAGCTTTTGCTAGAGTAGGTTCATTCCGCTTTGTTTTTTTTTTTTTTATAACAATCTCATAATAGCGTCTCTCTTTTGGTTATTGCTGCTCTAAAGTTCATAAGTATCATGTTAGTTTGTACATATATCTTTTGTGGTTACTTTTGCATTTTATTGTTGTGTTTCTTTTTATTTGATATACCACATAAATAAAGGTGAAATGAAATTGAAACACACTACCAACTATATTTCTAAATATTTCAACTGCTTGATGTAGCTGTCACGTTTAAATTAATATTTTTCACACATTTTGTAAATAATAAAGATTGCAAAAAACATATTAACGGGATAAATTTCACTAAGAATTATATGAAAAATCACACAGTTGTTTATAACGCTTTGAAATCCACCATACACATACACTATATTGAGCATTTTTAAAAATAAAAAACTCTAACATTTATCTAATACATATTAATTTTTTCTTAGATTACACAGAAAAAATTGTTACAAATCGTTATTTGAATTTAAATAAAATTTTATAAAAGACAATATTTGATTTTAACATAATGCTTTATTGGTTTTAATTTTTTTAAGTCAGTACAAAAAATAAAAACAATTTCATATATTTAGACAAATTCAGTAAAATTAAATAAAAAATATAGACATTTTTAAAATAAAAAATATGAAATCCAACATATGAAGACTTTCCAAAGTAAAACATGTAAGTAATATTGTTTTATTATCCCTTAATCTTTAATTTAAAAATCATGCTCTTTTGTCGATTATTTATACTCTACATCGCCGACTTGGTAAGTACAATTATATAATAGAAAATATATTAATTTTAATGGAAAAAATCTAAATACCGTGTTTGCAACCCACATGTTTGTAGGATTTGGTGACATTTCAAAAATAAATTACTAATAAAATAAACAATTTTGTAAACCTATAATATTTGAATTTTTTTTTAATCATATTTATGTTCTTTAAAATACTAGCCTTCAAAAGTTGTGACCGTAAGTATGTACATAAAACCATATGTTACAATTTCTATTCCTTAGACAGCGACACAACGGATTTTTAAAGGTGGAAAATATTTCCCTGTCTTCAACAAATGAATTAAAACAATGATAAAGCTTTCAAAACAAAGATAAGAAAACCGATAACAAAATGTTGCGTTAGTACTTGCAACCGAACAAATTCGGCCAGTATTAAAGCCTATATGGCCTAATGGATCTGCTTCTCTGTGTATATTTAGGCTAATTTAGGAAGAACATCCTGAAGTTTTTACAAAAAATAAAATAACCTTTTGAACACAGAAAAAAGATTGATTGAAAAATAGTTACTCTGTAATTAAAATTCTGGAATATAAATAAATATAAAGTTATTATGACGTTAATATATTTTTATTCATTATATAAGAAAAATTATTAATATGATCATGATAGAGTTCATATAATTATGGAATTAATGGCCTTAAGCAATGTCTATTTTTTTACAATTAGTTAAAATCAATTGGTCAAGAAGTCTGAATTAAATACATACTTCAATACGAAATATTGGTTTTGCTATTAAAGTTTGCTGTTTAGAGTTTAATAATATTTTCATTTACAGTAACTAATAGCTTTAATAAAATTTTAGTTGTATTTAATAACATAAATATCATTAAATTTTAACAACCGATAATATGTCATATTAGCCAAATAAAAATATAAATAAATTTATTTTGATATGTTTTAAAAAATAAATTATATGTAGTTAAATTTTAATAAATGTTGTCTTTCGCATAAATGCAAAAGTTTGATATTTCTGTACCTGTACATATTTCCGATATATTCAACATCTTCCTTGATAATATTCCAGTCATTTATTAAGGCTCTACTCGTATTATATGTGCAGGAAAAAAATATAAGAAGTCCCTTTCAAAACTTTGTGAGTGTTTTTAACTTACATTATCTTGTACGGTTTTTATAGTGTTTCTTTTATATTCACTTTTAGGTCAGAAACACTAAGGCAATTTCATAAAATTCTAAGAATTTCATAAAAAATGGATAAAACTAAAGAAGGATGCTCTAATCGTATGGTAAATAATGAAATATTTATTTAGTTTGTATAAAACATATTCCTTGTGTATTATAGTAAAAATATATTTAAGAAAAAAATAATTGTTATGTATTTTTTAATTGATTATGCCTAAAAGTATACTATTTCACACGAATTATTCTATTGTCATTATCAAATACAGGCATCCCAAAAATTCGGTTGCCACAACTAAACTGTTTTCTCTGTGTGTTAAATGTAAAAAATTTTAAAAATAATAATAATTTTTTATGTTTAGGGAATAGTGTAGCATATAGAGAGGAAATTCTCAATTGAAAATTAAAAAATTTTGTTGTTGCATGAATTAGGTTTTTGACAATTCACTTAGGTTTTTGACACCTACTTTCGTCTTTTGTTACTCATTGGTTTGTGGTTTGTCATGGCTTTACATGTTAGTGTTTGTTATCATCTTATTAGTTCAAGATCTTTATCAATACAATTTTCGTTGAACATATTTATGAATAACAACGTTTAGGAAAAGATGACCCCATGCTCAATTAAAGTTAAATTTGTAATTTTTATTGTTATATAACCTTTAGTTATATTTCTAATAAATTTACGCTTAGTTTTGTAAAAACGAATCAATGGTCATTTCGGCGCTATTTTTAAATATTCTTTAGGAAAAATTTGAGCTGAAAAACGTTGAAAGTATTGTTCAGAAAAATTTTACACTTTTACATTTGATTTCTGAAATTTTTCATGTCATATAATTCGAAACCAAATTGTATAAGCGTTCAAATCTTCTTAATTTATTGTCACAATTACAAAAACAAACTTAAATTTTCCATTTTTTAACTATATTTGAAGTTATTTTTTAACATATGTTTTACTTTTGTTTAATTTTTAATTAATTTAAGACGAAGATAAGGCTTTTTATAAGGATTCAGAAATAACAACACATTTTCCAAGATAGAGATGGAAAAAGGTGAGTTCGATTTTACAACATGCCCAAAAACATCTAAAAATCAAGTTTAACTTTCTCCTTGAATATTGGCAGGAAAAATCTAAAACAACAGATGAATTTTACAAGATTTTGAACTTGAAAAAGCTTAATACATACTGTGTTGTCTTACATGAATAAATGAATGAATTTTTATTTTTAAGTAACACATTTTTTATTTCGAGTAATAGCAATAGATTTATTTATGTGTCTTTTTTCGCTCCAGAGTGTGTTATTTAACAACTCAATTGAAATTAAAATTTGGGTTTTCGTTGATTTTTCTTAATTTTTTTTATGTTCTGTTACTAAGCTGTTGTTGTGATAATTCAATTGTTGTATAGCATCGCTAAGGATTCGAAAACAAAAATATGTACAGTACAAGCACGATTTGATTTTTAATATCAAATATATAAATTTTAAGATTTAAGTAATTTTATGTCCAGGACTCTACTCTCAAGATCTACTTAATGTGTGGATTCTTTTTTGTAATTCTAATACATATGCCTACAATTTTTATTCTACTGAAAATCGAGGTCATACTGTGTTTTTAAAGAGAAACTGATAAGGGCCAACCATCGAAAACATACATATAACAGTAGAAAAAGCATCAAGACAAATGGTTGATAGGTTATTTAACACACTTTTATGTATGTATGTATGTATGTATGTATGTATGTATGTATGTATGTATGTATGTTTGTACATATGTAATATAAAAACAAGAGGGTAGATGATACTTGTGTAACTACTTTTTTCGTTAATGGTGTTGATTGATATTCTATTAAATGTTCGGTTCTACTTCGCTACGGTATTAGGTTGATGTGTTTTTTTGTCTGTTGCTTATTTTATTTTTGCATTGACAATTGTGGCAACAACAATAACTATAGCAACATTATTTTCCCAACATGATGATTTTCATTTATTCTGTATTCATCACTAATACTCAAACAAAAATGAATGTAGTTATGGGTGGGGATGTTAACGATGGATGGGTGCTTGATTGGTTATTTGTTTGAATGAATTATTGGTTAGTAACATTCAATTCGGTGCGTGTTATTTTCTCTGGTACATGTTGTTTTGCTAATAATATGGCTTTAAAATATGTTAATAATTTTTCTTAGTTTCATAAATATTTATCTATCTTTTTTTTTCTAAAAAAATCAAATGCTCTTCAATACGAAATTAATTACGCATTAAGTAAGTATTATTCTAGAAAATTTTGACTAAATGTAAGAAAACTATTATTTGTAATGTTATTTAACATTTCATATTCAAAAATTGTGTGAGACGAAAGTAAATTTGATAGTAGTTACATAATGGTGTAACATGTTTGTGGTAATTCTTACATAAATCTTTTCTGTAACATTTGCACCTATATATATAGAAAGTATAAATTTAAACATTTATATCTTTTATAGAGGATTATTATATTATTATACTATTACTTAAATTTAAAAACAAATCTTTATAATAGAAGTCGCTATTTTGTCCCATATTATTATTATTTCGAAATTTTTTTGTTGCGTCTCCGCATTTTTGTTAAGCATTATAAACATCTACTAATTATCCCAATTATTGTTAATTTCATGCTGTCAACGCCATGTGCCTTAGCAAAATGTTTGTTTTGCTATTAGTGACATTTGCCTTAAATTTATAGTTAATTTTAAAATTATATATAGCAGTTCTTTTATCTATAATCCAAGATTTGTAAAAATCCCAAAAAAAAAAATATATATATATTATATTTTTGTGTAATTTTCAAAAAGTCCACAAAATTTTTGTATTAAATTTATTTTTAACGAGGTTTATAATTAAAATATAATTTTGAAATTTCTATAATTATAAACCTAGAAACATTAAATTTGGAAGATGTGGTCCTTAGTTAATGAAAATTAAAAAGAGGGGACTTTGTGGTACTTTTATGTTATTTTTGAATTTATGAACCTAGAAACATGAAATTAGAGTTATGTGGTCCTAAGTGAATGAGAATCCATAACAGGGGACTTTGTGGTACTTTTTTGTTCTTCTAATGGTACTTTTTTAATTTACTATAATATTTAACCTAGAAACATGAAATTAAATATACGTGGTCCTATATGGGAAAGAATTCACAAGAGCGGCCTCTATGATATTTTTTTGTTCTTCTAATGGTACCTTTTGATTTTTCTTTTATAATTATGAACCTAGAAAGAGGAAATTAATGTTATATAGTCCTAAATGAATTTAACATTGTGGTATCTTGGATCTTTTAGTGTACATAAAGACTTCAAATAAAAATATAAGACATCATATTAAAGTTTTTATTACTAAAGAATGTTTATTGATATCGTGAACCGTTTTAGCATATCATTTAAAAAAAAATGGCGAATACTCCCCAGTCTACTATACTTCCTGACTTTTAGTATATTAGACTAAAAATAAAAGAATGCTATTTTTGTTGTCGAAAATTAAAATAATATTTTCTAGTTGGAGGTAATGATATTTGAAAGATACATCTGTTAAAGGATTCGAAACGATAACGTCATTAAAATATATAGAATCCTCAAGGATCAACTTAAATTTTTAAAATAAAAACGAAAAATTACAAAAGGTTTACTAATAAGACCATATAATTTAAAGGGTCTAATTGTGCAAGAGCTGGACACGATACATATTTTTAAGTTCTTCTTTTCCTAAGCCATAGCATAAAAATATAATGAACCTAATTATATTTTTCTATGAGAAAAGACATTGTTCATTAAAATGGCTTATAAATCTGAAGAAATCAGAAAATTTTCTTGTGGTCTTCTTGGTATCAATCTTAATTTCATAAAATGATTGAGAAAATTTTACTGACGGGATAATATGTAATGATTCGAATTAGTTGTTATATAATATGATGATTCAATTCTCAACATATCAATATTTAAAAAACAAATTACGGGATAATATGTAATGATTCGAATTAGTTGTTATATAATATGATGATTAAATTCAATTCTCAACAAAGAAAAACCGTATTAATAACACAAATTATGTGTTTTATGAAAACAAATGAAATTTTTTGCGCGTTTTGGAGAAAATCAACAAAAACTTTACATAAGTAATTTTGTGGAAAATTTTTTGTTAAGATATGGTTGTGCTTTTCTTAAGTTCAGTTAAATATAAATTTAAACTACTTCAATTGCCTAAGAAAATTGGAACAGTGGAGCTTTTATACTTTAATATGTTAACGATCTCAGAAAAGTTTTCAAAAGAAAAAGAAAAAAAGGAAAGATTTTTAACATTAATGTTATATGCAGAGCACAATATGCTCTAAAAATGAGTTTTATGCGCATTAAATATGCAGTAAAAAGTGTTCAAAAAACAAGACAATATGCACTAAAAAACGAAGATTTTTTATAATTTTTTATCAAAATTATTACATTGATCCCTGACCGCCGAAATATCATAACTGACAACATTTCGAAATTCATGTTTTGATATAAATCTATAATTTAGAGTCTCTGTCAAAATATAGCGAAAGTAATTTTATCATAACTAACTTTTTCATACATATAACAATGTGTAAACGATTACAGTAATGTTTACTGCACTTACGACTTTTTCGCAATTAGGTCTCGATATGGGTTCATTAAAAAATATTGTTTTTACAACAATCTTCAATCTACAAGATTGAAGATTGTCATTAAAGGTTATGTCATGCTTCTCAATAATAAAATGGTATCGATTAAATTAAATTTTAAAATTTATTATTTATTTTTTAATTTTTTAAATCAAATTTGGAAAACAGAACAAATTATTCTTAAAATGTCAAAACATGCTCTAAAAGCGTTAAATATGCCCTAAAAATCACAAAATATGCTATAATTAGGCATAAAAATTGGCAAATGCAAAAATATGCCGTTAAGGGTAAAATATTCAAAAATGTGTACTAAAGAATCTAAGCCAAAATGATTTATTTCTTATGAAACGGATAAATATTTAATCAGTGGCTTTATTTAACGTTCAGGAAAAAACATGCAATTGCATATTTTGGTTTCCTTGGTTATATGATTTTCAGAAAAAATTTAAATAAGATAAAATTAACGATTTACTCATTCAAGTGCGTCAATTTGTGCGAAGACAAAAATGTTACAAGGTACTTTCACTTTCGTGAGCAGTACCAGTTTTAAAGTACCCCCAAAAATATTATTTTCCACCAACACTATGCATAGCTTTTAATATTTAATTAAAAAAAATCTAATATATATTAGGTAACACTCGGATGACATTGACAGAATGGTCTCCCGAGCTATTTCCTGTTTTGATTATTAAAAAAATAAATAAATAGACGGACGGACAGACGTCATTAAAGCTTTAGTTGACCTAAGTCTGTGACAGTTAATTTTGGGGTAACTAGTCTTAGGGTGCACACTCTCAGGCGGCACATTTTAAAATTACCATTTTCTCTAAGAATATTAATAATATTAACTGGTATCAAAAATTACTTACATAAGTAACTTTATTGAAGCATTTTGTATATGGTTTTACATACGTAATGATATATCAAACAATTATATATACAAATGCTTTGGTGGTCATATGTATAACTAGTTGCGAAAAACAATTTTCAAAATTTTTACGGTTAGCACTGAAAGGACAACAAAACAATTTCAGCCTATTGGAGCTAGTCGCTGCGTGTCGCGTACATTGGGCTTCCACTATATATTGCTTTAAATAAAGAATTTCTTTGAAAATATGGACTTTTGTATTCAAATTAAAAAAATATTTAATAAATGTTTAAACGAAATATTCTAAATAGCTTTAGTCTAACACGCATAGCTTTTTTATTTAGTTTTTTTTTTCAAATTATTGTGTAAAAACTGTTTAAAAAAAATTTCAATAAAAACATACACTTAAAATTTTTCATAATTTTTACTTTTTTATTTTTTTAACAAAAGTATATAACATTAAGATATCAATTGTTTTAGTATATATTGGTGTATATACATATACATATGTAGAAATGTCAAGTTTATATATATATTTGAATCTACATTCGTTTTCAATATTTTATAGGCCTACAAAAATATCTATCTATTTATGTATGTATGTATGTATGTATGTATGTATGTATGTATGTATGTATGTATGTATGTATGTATGTGAGTAGAGCTTAAATTATTTTGGTTTTGCTTTTATTTCATTTATATTTTACTCATCACGTAAAATGTATGTATTGCACTTTATTGTTGTTGTGTTACGATGATGGTAATTTTATATGGCCTACTTTCACTTTCATTTTCTATTTTATCACCACGATATTTTTTTATTTTATGTGTTTTCTTTATTTTTATACATTGAAAAGTAACGAAACTTAAAAACGAAAGTATGAATAAAAACTTACTTAAAACAAATTTGTTCGATTCATTTTAAAAGCAAGAGCTTAAAAATAAGTTTTTAATAAGTTTCATTTTTACAGCCTTCCAAAGAAGTGATTCTACGAAGCTAAATAATTCATTTTTGATTCCGATTTTTTCATATTTTAATTCGAATTAAATTTTTTCATATTTTAATTCGATGGTATAAAATATAGTACAATGTCAGCAAAGTTATATTTCGATGTTTTGTTAAAATTCTTTGGTTAAGGTTGGTTTATTGTAGTATAATATAAAACTTCAATTATCAGATTTATGTATGTTGTAATTGAAGAAGAAGGCAAGTTTTTTCACAATGCTCATTGCATTGTGAAAAAACTATCATGATTTTGAAACATTAAAAATATTTATATATGTATATATGTACATTAGAGTGGTCCAAAATTTTAAACAAAACGCGTATTTCCCCACTTTTTTCTTGAAATTTTTCCTAAGCTATGGTTATGATATATAATTATCATTATTCTAATACACACAGAAAAATGTTTGGTTGGAAAACGCTGACAGATATGAAAATACAATGATTAAAATAAAATAAGAATTTCAGTTGTTAAAGATGTGTTTATGAGATAATTTTTCTATATCTATAATCACGAAATAATTATTGTATTTAAAAAGAGGATATATTTCTAGTTATTGTATATTTAAATATTCGGTAAAGATAATCATAATCAATATAGCACTTTTTACTACTTAAAGTTGGTAATTACAATCGTCATTCTGTTAGTATAAAGATTTCATATATTGCAGTTAATAAATTCGTTTGTTCCAACTAACCCCTTTCATCTTTGATTGTGTATTAAAATAATATTTGGCAATAAAAAAATGTAAAAACTTCAGGAATATTTATTAACTGCGGATCGGTAGAAGGTATCATGTTTTTCAAAGCATAGTGTTCCAATAATAAAGATGTATACATATTTTAAGAATTTACTTATATGCATACGTTTTTGATAATTTCTTCTAATTTTAATGGTAAATTTTAGTTCAGCAACAAGATTTGACTTCTAAAAGAGCATATTGAAAGTCACTTGTGTTAAGAATTGAATATTTGTATGCTTTTAAATAAAATTTTCTGCCAAGTTTGTCTGAATTGATAAACTTCTATTTTACTTCCTTCAGACAACTTGTTTGGACTCAGTTAAGTTGTCCCGGATTTCAATTACAATGTCTTGAGTTGGTAACACAACTAAATTGCAAATTGTTTTGTACAAAATTAGATTTTAATTTTTTGTTCCTTTATTTGATTTAAAAAACTGTATTTTTATATTATTTTTTTTAATTTTTAAGTTAAAGTAATAAAAGAAAAATGTCAAATAATATTCAATTTTATTCACAATAGATATAAAACAAAACAGTTATGTGTAATGAATTTATTCGAATATTGCTATCGAATTGTAAGATAGTACCTACAACCGTCCAAATTCAGTTGGCTTAAAATTTGGTTGATCCAATCAATCTCTTTTCTCTGTGTATTAGGGTATCCAATTAATCGGGGTTTCAGATTATTCGATTTATTTGACAAGTAATTATTCGAGGTTTGAAGTTTATTGGTTAATAACCGATTAATGCCAAATTATTCAATGAACCGAATTGTTTTAGTAAAACATATTCTTATAATACTATTTATAAAATGAATTGAAATTTGAGACTTACTGTACATAATTAGGGTCTATATTAATACATCTATCACCCATTTGTTTCAGAAAATTGGACTGTAGGCATAATACTATAAATGTTATTAAAATTTAAGTTTAATAATTCCGTATTTTTCATATAACTTTTCTTATTTTCTGTGTCAGATTGATTTCTTGTTATAAATATATTGTCATGCCCATAAGGAAATAATATTGTCAATGTCAAATTTTGTTAAATTAAATGTCCCAATAAAAAAATAATATTCAGAGAAGTAAGAATCTAAACATGAGATTCAGAAATAGTACAAAGTCGGATGAGTCCAATGAATATTCATTTTTGATACCTATTTAGTGATAAAAAAGTAAAGAATAGTAAAATATTATATTTAGAAATAATGTAGACATAAATTTTAATTTAAAATAAAAAAAAAATATATATATATGAAATTATAACACTAAAAAACTAGATTACAATTAATATTCGACGCAAATTATTCGGTTTACTCTTTATTCGAAAATTGACAGTTTTTAATTATTCGACCGGTTAATCGACCAAATTTAATCGGATAACCGAATGGCGGTTAATAGAAAGAAATTTTAAATTTTTACAAAATGTATCAGTTTTGGCTTTTTATAAAATGCTGAACCACCCTAATGTACACATGTGTGTATTTGTAGCTATTTTCTACTTTGAGAGGTAACAATTCAAATTATATTAATAACATCAAAACTGAAGGCTGTTATTAGTTACGGTCTAGTTGTTATAAACAAATGATAAAGGAAAAAAGTATATATATATATATATATATATATATATATATATATATATATATATATAT
>MINK01172223.1:0-24203 GCA_001735545.1 Phormia regina
TGCCATAACGGCATTTAACGTGCAATTCTAGCACTTATTTTTCGGGTATTGCACTTTTTTCCGGAAAAAAGGTGCTAGGTGCTATTTAGCACTTTTTTATACTTTTTTCTAAAAAAAAGTGTTTTTTTTTTTAGCATTAAAAGTGCAATTATAGCATTTATTTTTAGTTTTTTGCACCTTCGTAATATCAGTGGGTAAATAAGTCACAAAAGGCCAAAAATATGTTTGTTTAGTTTACCGATTAATTCTTTTATGTAAACTCCAAAACTTAGTCCAGTCAAAAATTACGTAACTACTATAAGAAATATTATCTAACCCACATTTTAAATTTATCTTACAAAAATTTGCATGATAAAAAACTGTAGACAATTTTTTGTAAAAGAAGTGGTTGCACATTTTTGGTCAAATATTTGACAAATGTGAACAAAACTTTAGGAAAATACCGATAAAAAGGATAAAAAGCTTATGAAAAAAAAGTAGCTGAAACACAATAAAAGCTCAAATATTTTGTCCAATACACGAATTGAAAACTCTATAGAGATGAACCCAATAATTTAATTTTTAAAAGCTAAATTTTATGTACCAGTTCTTATAGCTCAGTGACTTTATTTTCATAAATTAATCCTTAGAAAATGTTATAAAATCATTAGTTCTAGAACTGGTGAAATCAGAACCAGTTCACATTCTTTTATAACAATCAGAACTAATGGTATCAATAAAAATGATTTGTGGTTCTATATTCGTTTTAAGGAATATTTTAGAGAACTAGTGCTTAAACATTAATTTTGTATGACTTCTTTATCACTTCTGAGAATAAAAAGAAAAACAAATTAATTGAATTTAAATGTGGCCTTTACAAAAAAAAAAAAAAAAAAGGGGAAACCATTCCTTAACGTATCTATAGTACTAGTTCTGAATGTGACATTCGAATCAGAAACATTAAAAAGAAGTTAGTTCTAGCTAACACACATCTAGAAAGTTCTGGATGACAATTTGAAATTTTAAATCATCTTATAAACAATTCTCAATAAGACACTAATTTATGAAATTTACTATCGACCAAAAAATAATATGACTAAGTACGAATATGAAAATATGTTAATGTCCTTAAACCATAAATTTTTTCCAAAAATTTTGCATAAATAACAAAAATTACATTATTTTAAAATTTAGTACTTTTCCTAAAGAATTTTACTTTTTTAACAGTCATCTAGCACTTATTTTTTCTAAATTGCACTTTTTTAATAGCCATTTAGCACTTTTTCTCTGAGAAGTTCTGGCAACACTGCGTACAATACTTTACGATATTTCTCGATCACAATATCTTTCTTTGAGTTCTCAAAATTAGCAGCCATATAATAGAACTACAAATTTATGTGAGGGCGGCGACCCTATACTAAATTTTCAAAAATTTTACTCATATTTTTGAAAATACAAAAACAAAATATATGTGACTCCATGTATTTTGTAGTCATTTCATTTCATTCGCTCAGAAACAGAAAATTACTATCTTTACACGTATTAATTTATTCTACAGAAGTTAGGTTTATTGTATGTTGAAGTTCTAGTTGTTTTCTATGACCAAAGTATACAAAATAGTCCGATATTCTATTTTTGATATTGCTATATTACATGTATGGGTTCTGGTTCTGCGTGAATTGAGATAACTGAGATTTTTTACGTGTATTTACACTTACTTATATAATTTTACATTTTTGAACACTTTTGTATTTAAAAAAAATAGTTATTTTTGACATTTTAATTTGTTAATTTTAGAAATTATTTTGTAGAATAATTGTTTTTATTTTTGTTTTGAAAATTCATTTAAGTCTTTTTTATAAAACTGTGTATATCTTGGGAAAATAAAATTGCACTAATATATTTAAATTTTTATTTGTACTATTTCACCAACACACTCTTAGAGTTACGTACCTCTGTCAAAAAGTCGGACTACTCGTATATACTTTGGTCTTAAACATTAACAAAAATTCTAAATTAATGTCAGTTTTTGGATCGCCTAAGAGGTCATATTGTTCTAATAACACTAGGGTGATAATATATTATAAACTTCAGCTTTCGATTATATTAAATGACAATATCATTTTATTAAAACCAAATAGTACTTTAGATACCTAATTGTCAGAAGCAAATTCAAGTTGTCAAAAACGCCACTAGATTGTATATTTGTGCATTTTTAATGAAAGAATTGCAAAAGAAAATAATTAACTGAGAGTTAAAATTACACATGAAACTGATTACACATGGGCTACATATGTAAATAAAAATTACACACTATATGTGTAATTACACATGAAGTGGCAACAATGAAGCGAATACAATTTTTCTGGAACTAATAAATATCGTTTGATATAGAGATATAGCTAGAGAGTATACAATTGTACTGAATTAATCATCACTGTTATGTATGCTATTGTCATTTTTTTCAAAAAATATCGCTGAATTAAATAGAATACTTTCGCTTAACT
Source organism: Phormia regina (assembly GCA_001735545.1). Lineage (NCBI taxonomy): Eukaryota > Metazoa > Arthropoda > Insecta > Diptera > Calliphoridae > Phormia > Phormia regina. Next base: position 2,487 of record MINK01172223.1, read on the forward strand.
AGTCGTCTTCACGTAACATGAAATATTTAACATTAACACTAACATCAAGTTAATGATAAATTTAGATCGTTCAATTTGATGTTAATATTAATTTTTTCGATGTTTAAATATGGTTCTTTTAACATTTACTTTAACAACCGTGTTTAAACATTGAAAAAATTAACATTAACATCAAATTGAACGATCTACATTTATAAGTAACATGATGTTAGTGTTAATGTTAAATATTTTATGTTACGTCCATCACTGATTCCAACATTTAAAACCTATTTTTTTTTCTAAATAATTCAATAAATATTTCATTTCTTTAGGTAAATTACATTGACAACAACGGCGATACAGGAAATAATGTTATTGCTAGAGTTTTAGAAGCTAACCATAGCTTGCCTATTTCGATTCCTTTACCCATAGCTAATATAGGACTTCAAACCAAAACTATTCATCAGACACCACGACCACGCCAAATTCAACAAACGATACAAAACCCTGTACCCATTATAAATATACAAATCCCCTCTTTACCAAATAATATTACAAGCCACTCGGCACCGCCACCAGCTCACACGCACAAAGAAGTACTAGATTTAAGTTTTAAATCAAAGACAAACTTTAATATAATAAATAACGAAGTGGTAAATCTTAATAAAAAATCAAATAATAACATAAAAACTTCTAATTGTTTTATCGCTGAAGTGGATGATTGCTTACCATTGGATTTATCGGTGAAGGGTTGTAGTGCAACAAGAAATACCTCTGTTACTATTGATAATCAGGACGAAGAGTTTATACGTCGTCTTATAGAACAAAGTAATTTTGAGTATACAAACGATGAATTAAAAAGTATTGGACATAGTAGTACAATTGTTTCAGCATATGACCATGAAAATGAAAAATCATTTAAAGCAGCTTTGGATATGCCATTGTTGGATTTTGATGCTTCTGATTTGACAGATTTGGTGGAAAATGGTGAAGGGGAAACCAATAAACAGCAGAATAATAAAACAGGTGATTTAATACAAAAATTATATACATATATATTTAAGCTGAATAACTTATTTTTCTTTAGATAAAATTAATTACGTTAACTCTACAAATAATTCAGATTCTAATTATGTTTCGATGACTGGTGTAAATTCAGATTTAAATTTCCCTGATCAATCGACTTCTGAAATATTCAACAAGTTATTAGATATTTGTCCTGAAAATCAAATTTTTGATAATATAAATAATGAATTTAATTCCAATGATAATTTAAATGAAAGTGTTTTTGATCAATGCAGAGTAGAGAATTCTACCATGTGTGATGTTCAAAATTCAACAAATGGAAAGGTAAACTTGTTTTTTTCAGCTTTTATATTAAATTGTTTGTTTAAATGTATTATTATTTCACAGAATCTTTCAGATAAACAGGAAAAGGAATTTTGCGATACTACTTCTCAACAGATTGATAAACCAGATAAAGAAAATATTTCTAACAATGAAACATCATCATCATCATCATCTACCTCCACTTCTTTAGCTGTTCAAATAGATAGTTCTAATAATATTTCTATTTCTTCTGATATATCCTTAAACTTAAAACTATCATTTAATGAAGAACCTAAAGATAAATTATTAAATTTAAATCAAAATGAAGTTACTAATATGAGTAATAATGGCCATATTAATTCCGAAAGTTCTTCAATTCTAGACAAGCACAAAGCTATTACTAATAATGCAAATACTGAAGCTTTATTAGCAAGTGAAACACAAATTAATAATTTGGAAACTGATCACCACATTAAAAGTAATAAAACTGATAATACATTAAGCGATTTCCCTAAAAATAATTTAGAAAAACCAAAACCTTTTGAAATATATATTGAAAATAGAGAAAGTACTAATATGACTCATACAAATAATAACGAACAATCCCAAAATCATTTTAAAGTTAATGATGCCAACAAGAAATCTGAGCAATACGTTGATAATAAATGTTTTTGCGTTTCCTCTAATAAAGACAATTTAACAAAAGATGAACCTAAAGTTATTGATCTAATGAATACTAATAAAAAATTCTCCTCTCCTAAATGTAAAACTAAAGAGAATGTGGTATTTTCCGTGGCAAAAATAACTTTAAGTGAAGACGAACATCTTTTTACCATCGATAGTGATGCCTCAAGTGGAAAATCAATTGACGTCAGAGATATAAAACCAAACCACACAGATGTAGATAAAAAAGAGAAACCATATAAATGTCAGAAAACTAATTCTGAAAATACAAGTGATATTGAGCATAAAGATCCAAATGAAAATGATAATACAGGTCAAGATATTACAGATAAAGAAGGGGATAGTAGTAGTAAAGTAATTAATCTTAAAATACCAGCAATTGATAATGAAAATTCTAGCGAGCTAATGGATCAAAATGTAACCGAAATTTTACTTAAGGAATCTGAAAACAGTTGTAGCGAAGTAATAAATCTTAAATTGACAAAAATTGACAATAAAAGGCCTTGTCAGATAATGGAACAAGATGATTCTGAACTTAAACCAAAGGAAACAGACAGTTGTTGCAGTGAAGTATTAAATTTGAGTATTTCTTCTAAAAATCATAACGATAATGAAAGTGGCACAGAAGATATAATAATTTATGATGTTGAGGACACAAACTTTTGTACGGAGGAATCGCAAGATATGGTGCAGACTAAAGAATGTGAAATTGAAACTGACAAAAATTTAGAAAATATAACAGGTATTTGATAAAGTATTTAATAATTATTTGTAAAATTCATCTATTTATATATTTTGTCAAATTTTAGTGAAAAAGCAAAACGATGAGGATAAGAAACAAATTAATATAGATATGAATATAACTAAGCAAAATTTAACACTCTTAGAATTGGAATCAAAATTGGAAAGTTCATTGGATTTTGAGGAGGACTATGATGATACATTATCTTTAGCGACTTCATGTTTTGAGTAAGTTTGATTTTTAGTTATTTGTTTCTGCTATAAATTTGAGTTAGTATTAGTAAAAAGATTTAGTATATTTTTATTTGAGTTGGTAAGTATACCAAATCACTATTACCCAATTCACAACCTTGTTATTGCTTTATATGAATAAAAATAATACCTTTAAATAAAAAAGTTAACAAATAAACTTTTTTGTTGAAAAATTTTGATAAAATCGTAAATTTTTAAAAGTTTGTTTAGTAAATGGAGAGTTTATTTATTTTCTAATGGATTTTGATGAAAAACTTTATTAAAACTTTTTTAATTATTTTTTTTATTTTTTGGGTTAATTATTATTAAAAATCATGCACCCGAAAACATTTTATTTTTATGAAGTTTTTAAAAATTTGTTCATTTGTTGATAAAATTTGTTGAGGAATTTTTATTTATAATATAAATATTCATTACATTGATGATAAAAATAATTTCTTCATAGTTTTGTTTCAAAAATATTTTTTATTCAATTAAATTTTTGTAAAATTTTTTCATCAGATGAAAAAAGTTGAAAATTATTTTCAAGTTTTGTAATAAATATTATTTTTTGAACTTTAAAGTTTTGTGATTTTTAGTGGATTCCGAGTTTTTAGTGAAAAGTAATTTTATGTGTAAAAGTTAATTTTTTTTATGAAAAATTGGTTTTTGGTAAAAAAATGTATTTTTTTATTTATTTATTTTTATTCATTGTAATATAAAAATTTATTATTTTTTAAATCATAAAAAAATAAATGTTATTACACATAGTTGCTGAGAATAACATTTAATGTAAGCTAGTTTATGATAATAAAATTATTTCGTGTACAGCCATTAATTTGTGAATTGGGTGCAAATGAACTTATAAGTTTTTAAAAAAGTACTCCTAATTTTCTTAAAATGAAATTCGTTAAATTGCTAATACTTTTAATATAGTTCGCCAAATGATGAACGCTTTGAGGATTCAGTTGTTAACGAAGATACTACGACAACAGCAATAACTGATAAACCACCGGAAAACCAACATACTATTCCAAATGATAAACAACCAAACAAAGATCTCAAACATTTCAAAATACCAAAAATAACTCTTTCAACAACTAAAGAAATGCAACCAAAAATAAACTTGGAAAAAATAACAAGAACAGTTAAAAATGATTTCATAAAAACAAATAATAATTCAGTAGATAGTCCAAATATACCATTACAAGATGAAACCCCTGCATTAGTAAAAGTTATGCAAGAAGTCTTTGGTATAAGTTGTTTGCCGTATTTGGTGGATAAATGTTATGCCATTACGCACTGTCAGTTATCCCACGAATTCAACGACACGGAAACTGTGTATCAAAATCTAAATACTTTAGACGAAATCAATATTAACTTGGCCTATCAAGTCCTATATAATCATTCAAAATTATTTAAATTATATTTTTCGGCATTTTGTACTTATTACACAACTAAAAATGATCGTGTGAAATTGCTAAATATGGTAAATGATTGTGAACGTTATCCGGAATATGCTGAATTCATAATTGTTATTTATGAGTCAATGGTCAACTGTGGTTTAAGTCGTGTTAATGCATGCCGCTTAATATTAAAGCGTATACGTGAAATAACAACAGCTAGCACAATTATAGAAGCGCTGGTCGCTATAATTATGAAATCTGACTGGACAATGTTTACGGATTTCATAGAGAAATACACTCAGGAAGCGTATAAGTATAATTATCGTATTGGTATTTTGGAACAAATGGCTCCTGCTGTTTTAAATAGCAAAGGCTCACATTTAAAGGAGGTCTTTGGAAAATGTGTTCAAACATTACATCGTGCAGATACTGGTCTTTTGCTTAACTCACCAATTCTTATACAATGTGTTGCCTTTTTAACTACCAGTACATAATGATACAGAAACTCTCCTTTTGCACCAAAGGAACAGCTGTAATGACTTAATATTTTTAATTCACTTATTTTAAAATAAATTCTTTTTTACGCTATTAAGACGACCAGAGATGATAAAACGACGACGGTATGTTTGAATTAATTTATTTTTGTTTTTAACATTATATTTCGACATTTGAAGAATTATTATTATTTATTATTTTTTTTCACTTTTTATTGCAGAATTACCTTATGGAAAGGTATTTATTTAATATATTTTATTTAATTTGTTATTTTACATTTTTTATATTGTTTTTATTCATTTATTTTAAAAATTACATTTATTAATTATAACAAGTTTGTCCAAATGAATTATTTTTCCTTTTATGTCTAATGTGTTTATTTTCGACAACACATATTCTAAATAAAATCATCTTAAATACTTTTTTTGTTTTTAAAATGATTTCAATAAAAAACGGTGCCTCTTTAAAATCAAAATATATAAATGTCTGATTTGAAACTGTAAAACTAAATTTAAATGTAAATTGTAATTAAAGTGTAATTAAAATATTTTGAAATTGTTTCGTTTACTAGGCATTATTATACACTTTATTAAATCGATTAGACCAAGAGTTTTCAGGAATATAAATATGTCTTTGCTTTTTTAGGACAAAGTTTTATTTTCGAAAAAGTGAAAATTTAAAAATAAAGTACCAATTTTTAAAAAGTCACAAATTTATTAAATGTACAAATTTTAAAAAATTGCAATATTTCAAAAAAACACAGTATTTAAACGGAGTATCAATTTTCAAAATATAATTATAAGAAAAGGAACTAAAAATAAATAAAATTAAATCTTGAAAAAGTCGAGCTACAATATTTAGAAATGTACTCCGTCTTGTTTAAGTTTTAAATCTACTACCCAAAAAGTTAGAATATGGCGTTTATCTTATCGAAATATCAAAAATTTTGAAACTGGATTGTAAGTGAAATTAGTAAACTTTTTTATTGAAATTTCGATTATTTTATGAAATTTAAAATTTTTTAAAAAAATTTCGTATTTAGATGGAATTTTTATTTTTTTTATAATTTAAGGCCAACAATAAAAAAATAGAGCAAAAAGGGAAATACAGAATAAAGGCTAGATTTTAGCCAGAAAAGAAAACGTAATAGGTGACAATCCCAATTGTTTTCAGTTGTAATGCATTTTTTCTGACCTTATGTTCATGTTTTATTTTCCAGTAAACTACACATAAAAAACATTTGCTAGTTGATTCCAAATAATAATTAAATAAATAATAAAAACAATCACTCACATTACAGTTTCGATTACATCGTTTAAAATTGTAAAATGATTCGGTTCGTTCATTGATCATACTCTGTACGATGAGTGTGAGTGTACACTGATTCTGAACGATAAACCGAATAATCAAGTACATATATCCTCAAGCAAGCACATAACAAAATAATTTCTGCCAACATTGAAGTATTATTTACTTTTCAACTAAAAAATACTTCAAAATAAAAAAGTATTATATATAAAAATGAAAAGCAAAACAATTTCAAATATCAAATCAAAACCAAAATATTTCTAACAACTTGTTCCTATATAAACGCAAACAAATCAGTGCATCTCATAAACATGTTAAATACTATAAAATAATTATGCATCATTAATAGAAGTGTCGATCATATTTTTGGAATTATTTTAAAATGGGTTCAGCTCACGTAAATAGCTCTTAAAATAAATGTTTGCTAAAAAAAATCTTAAAGTCACTGACTTATTGGTTTGCCCTTGCAGTATAATATTAAGTTATATTATTTAAATATTCTCAAAACAAAACCTACTTTTTGTTATAAACAAAATTCGGTTAATTTAAATAATAAAAATTATAGTTACGTCTTGAAACAATTTTCTATATTCAACATGTTACATTTAAAAATATTTAGAATTTGCATATTTCAACTGGCCAGTTCTAATTCTTTACCTAAGGCGCAATTTACTGATAGTTTTTTTTTTTTTTTATTTAAGAACGCACACAAACAAAATCAAATAAGTATTTTTTCTTGGTAGTAGTGTTTATAAAATTAAATTATTTCATATAGTTCCAGCTGATTAATACTACGAAAAAAAAACTGTTTGATAAAACTTGTTTGTCATGTCGTCTAAGATCTTTAAATATTAATGTCCCCGTGCCTAGGTTAAATAGTCTCCTAGGTTGTTGTTGGCCATGCGTATGAATCTGTTTATTTTATAATGTACATACATTGATACACACGTTAAAGTATATTGGGCAATTCTTAGAAATAAACAAATAACACATATTTTTGTTTTTCTGATAATATTGGGTATACACAAGTTTGTTTATTTTTAATAATACATACATACATATGTATGTATGTATTTTATTTATCACTTTATTGTTGTTGCTTACAGTTTAAACAATTAAAACATAACAAAAAAAATGGGTTATTGAATAAAAAATTGCATTTTTTTTTCAAATGAATAATTTCTTTTTATAAACAATTTTGTTTTGATTTTTTATTTTCTAAAATATAATATAAAAAAAAATATTTGAGTCCAAAAAATACTTAAAAACAAATTAAGATGAAAATATTTCTCTTTAAAGTAATATGGGATTTATAAAAAAAATATATATATTTATTGGTTTGGTTTTATTGTGGTAAAACTTGCAAGGACTGACTAGATCAATTCACCATTTTCATTGACCTTAATAACTTTAACACTATCGCTATTTTCAGCCAAAACTTCATCGAATGTCTTGCCTTTAGTATTGGCAAACCATCCCAGATTATCAATAATCAAATGATTAACAGAACATCCATCACATTGCAAAATTACCACTCCACTTGTATAGGCCGCTTCAGATACTTTCTTAACATTTCTTGTATTGCAGAGTTTACAGCGATAGACTATGTCCACCTTACGTGCCATGCGACGATAGTTCTTCAGAGTTGTAGGTGATATGGAACCAGTTGAATTAGTGGGAAATTTCTTTCCCGTAAATACGGTGGCATCTAGTATAGTTTTTGGTATGAACAATGGTTCCTTTGGCCTCTTCTCCGACTTGTTATTTGCACCATTTTGATTGATAGTTGCTGCATTGGTGGCATTATCCACAGGCTGAGTTATATTAATGAGAGCATTTTGTCCATTCTGCCGGAGGTAGTTGATAGTACGAGAGGTAAAGATGTTACGCAACGTATTCATGGTTATTTTTTACTATTTACAAAATTCATTACGGTATTATTTAACTTTTCTTCTATTAACTATATACAAATGATTTTATTAAAATGTTTTATATGATAAAACAATTAACTTTGTGTTTCTTTTAACGACTTTCTTCTTTCGCCAAGCAAATACTACAACACACCGTGGAAGATTTTGATAGAAGTTAAACCAGAACGAATAAAAAAAAATCGCCAGCTGTTCAATAAGAAATAGAAGCTGCCAGACTTATGTAAAGCAAAGTGAATTATTTTAAAATATTCCAAAATTTCTAGGTGATTTTTAATCTTTGTGATTAAATTTTAAAAACTTAGAAAAAATGAAATTTGAAAAAATGAAATTTGAAAAAATGGAATTTGAAGTTTGGTTTTCATTGAATCCCCAACCTATTTCTAATTTATCGTGTTAGTTCTCAAAAGGTTTAAGTTAGATATTTTTCAAAATAAGGCACATGGAAGTATTTAGAATATATAGAATTTTAAAACTTAGTAACGATTTTACGCGAATTTAAAATAATAGTTTCTCAAAATCCAAACTAATAAAAAGTTGAAAAGGATAGTGTGTGTTCATTATTAATTACTATATTTAGGGCATTGAATTTAAAAAAAGTTGACTTGTTGCTCAAGCTATACGATGGAAGACTAAACAAAAACGGAAATAGTGAGTCTTTGGAATCCGTAAAATAAATTATATTAAACTGTCATTTGTTCGAAAAAGTTAAATAAACAGAAATTCACTTTGTACCATCTGACAGACTTACATACATTTTTGCAAACAAATATCATATGGTTGATGTAAACAAAAAACCTTAACCTAAAACTTACATACTATTAAATATTTTGTTTTTCGTTACCAATAAACAGAAATGAATTTGACTAAATTATACCGGTTCTTAAGCACAAAACGTATACAAAGTAGTCTACCACAAACTTGGATATCTTTACGGCCAGCCAGTAATTATAAGAGACCACAGTTAAGTACAAAAAGTGATCAATTGGCTGAAATAAAAAATACCTACCTTCGTAATCGTACAGAATTAAATACATGCGATTGGCATAACTTAACAGAAATATTAATTAAAAATTATAAACATATTAATAAAAACAATGTGGATGCAGTCATAGTGGGAATGTGTTGTGATGCTGAACATTTGTTGTTGGCTAAAAGTTATATTAAACATTTACAGGCAAGCGGTAAACTGCCCAATGATGCTACATATGGAAAATTACTAAGAGTGTACAATGCTGCTTACCATGATAGAGGTGGTACAAATGACGCTCTTAGCCAAGAGGAACAGGAAGAAATATTGGAGATTTATGAAAGAATGAAATCTAAACATGAAATTTTAGACTCTTCATCTTGTGAAAATCTTATTTGTGGTTTAGTGGCCACACAAAAGTGGAGAAACGGTTTGGATTTGTTGGAAATGATGAAAATATCAAGTAACACACCTAGTTTACAGGCCTTTACTGAAATGATAATCAAAGCATTTGCCACAAATGATTTGGCATTAGGATGGCAGTTAATGCAACAAATGCTGGAGCAACGTAAACAGCCAAAATGTGAAATATTTGTAACTTTGTTGGATACGTTAGTAAATCAACATTTGCAAGATTTTGCAAAGGAATTCGAAAATTTATTAAAGTTTTTGGAAACACATGATATTGTCATAACGCAAAAGGTAGTTAAGGCTTTACAGGATGTAGCTTTAAAACATCCTAAGCTCTTAAAGGTTACAACAACTAATTTGAAACGTTTTGGCAAATGTTCTGCTTGTGGTTTACATATGCAAAATGTTTCTTTAAGTGAGAATGATTTTAACAAGTTACAAGAATCTTTCCTGGAAAAAGTGCTAATACGTAATGACGTTTTTTTGAAATCAACTCCGGAGGAGGTTAAAAATTTCTCTGATTATATTGAACGTACGGGACCATATGATTGTGTTATAGATGGTCTTAATGTGGCTTATTCTATGGGCAGCAAAAAACCAACTCAAGCTATGGCTAACTTGGTAAATATTTTAACATTGTTTATGTTATTAAATTTTAATCGATTTTATTATATTTTAGCTGGTTTCAGTGGTAAAATATTTTCAAAATAAAAATAAATATGTTTTAGTTTTAGGACGCAAACATATGATCAATTGGCCCAAGAAATCTATGCAATATGTTAAGGATAATGCAGCAGTGTTTTTGGCCAATGATATGTAAGTATTTTTAATTGCAATTCATAGAAATGTATTCCGCTCCTCAGCCATGAAAAATTTAATGATAGAAAATATACATAAAAAAGAGATATATGTAGATGTCCATATAGCGGCAATACTTACAAAAAATTTAAAAACCAGCTAATAACCCAGAAGTTGAAGACGAAAGACATTGTTGAAGGGAGGAAAAAAGAAATAGCCAGTAAAAAAATATATTTTTTCAATAAATATACTATATATTCCATTTACTGAAAAAAAATTAATTCGGTAATCGCGAATTGTAAATTTGTTAAGAAAATGTCAGAGCAAAGAATCGATGTATTGTCTGCAAATATTGACTTTGTGCCAGGCGCGGATCCACGGGGAGGGAAAAAGGGAAATTTCCCTCCCCAAAATGAAAAATCTTAATCATAAAATTTAAGGAAATAGTTATGAAAGTCATTCTATTTTCCTCCCCCAAAAGCTTGGTCTATATCCGCGCCTGCATTGTGCAGTTTGTACATTCAGGTACATCAGCAGTAAAAATGTTGTATAGAATAGCAGTGATCGTAATCATTTGAGAACAAGTTTTACCTAAGAAAATGTTGAAGTATCTGTTATGTAAGATGTTTTGTATAATGTTTATAATTTCTATAGAGAAATTGAATTTATTTAATTTTAATATTAATTCATATGCCAAACAGAATCGAAAGCAGCTCTTATGTCTAGCAGTACCATACCTGTGGATCTACCAACATTCAAATTATTCTTAACCACTTTTCTGATTTCTATTAAATGTTGGAAAGTATTGTGGCTGCTTTTAAATCCAAATTGTTGAAGTGGTAGGATATTATTTCTGTTAAAATTGGTAATTTTTTCTTTTAGATTTTTTTCTAAAATTTTACTTAGGGACGACTGCAGACTAATTGGTCTGTACGACAACGGACACACAGAAGGTTTGTTGGGTTTAAGTATTGAAATGGTTTTCGAGATCTCTCAAGCAGAAGGAAAGTAGCTTGGATTTAGACAAGCATTAAATATGGTTGATATATAACTAATGCCATTCTTTGGCAGGTGTTTTAGGCATTTATTATTTACTTCATCAGCACCGGGTGATTTTTTAAGACCCTTTATTATACCAGCAACTATATCGCAAGGAATGAAATAAGAGCTATCACTAAGTTTGGCTGAAGAAGAGTGATCAAATTAAAAGTTTGAGCCAAAAGTTTAGCCTTCTCTTGTTGGGTGTAAAAAATTATATTATGTTTAAGAATTCGAATGTTACAGGATTTATTCCTTAAAATTCTAGAAACTTTCCAAAATGGCGGAGATTTGTTAAGATTATACAATATATTATTCCAGGATAGGTTTCTGAATTTAAACATCTCATTTTTAATGTTTTTGTTTAATCGCGACATAACTCTATGATCTCCGATGTCTCTGAATCTTTTCCAGTTTCTCATAAAAAATATTTCTCTTATTTACTGCTATTTTAATAACAGTATTAAAAATACAGATGCAATTGTCGATTTGATTACAAGTAATTATTTCTTCAAAATCTGGGGTAGGCATATTATTTTAACATGTTTGGAAAATTTTGACCGATTTTTCTTAGTAAAATTACATATAATATGTTCAACCTCCTTATACTTAAGATTAATATTACTCATAATTGGTAAATGATCAGATCCAAACTCATTAATCACTTTGACAGCTGACAAGTATGCTGAGATGTTTGTTACAAAGAAGTCCAGAGTAGATAGTTGTTTATTTGGAGCGACAGGTAGATCGGCAGTAGATTCGTGAGGAGACACTAATTCTGTTTGATTTAGTTGAATTTTCTCATATAAGATATTTCCCCAAGAGTAATTTCTTAAACATCCCCAGAATCGATGTCTACAGTTTAGGTCCCCCTAGAATATATTTATTATTGTTGTCCGTTAATTTACGAAGATCAGACAATGCGTTGACGAATTTGTTTGAACATTTCTTATGAGGACATTTACAATTAGCATACTTAACTGTATTAACTGAGCATTTCACTGTTTTGTGATTTCCAGCGCAGTGAGCACAAAACGGTTTAACATTGCATCTACTGGAACCATGACTGTACATCTGACAGTTGTAATATTGAGTGAGTATAGATTTATTGGGTTTTTGTTATTTCCTAGTACTGTCTATAGTTTTTGTCACAATTTAAACGTCTGTGCATTTGAGACCTAAGTTTAAAGGACGAGACTTATTCTCTCAATTTTATCAGCTGTTTCTATTAAATCGCTTTATTGTTGTTATTTTTAATATTTTTTTTTTTAACAATGTTATAAATTTTGTTTAAAATTTTGATTTACTAGTTCTTCCAGGAACCCTAAGATATTTATTTCTAAACTTGACATTTCTTTATATGAAAAATCTTTTAATGTGAGAATTGTTAGGTGCTGCAATTATTTACCTTTGGAACTAAATGTGTTTTCTCCCATTCCAATAATTTCGTCTTAAACTGATGTTCATTCTTTCTAATTAGTTTTAATTACACCTATTTCTTCTCTCTATAAAAACATTTTTGGTTTTCTTGTTTTAATTACTGTTGATATCATCTTATTTCAGTATTTTAGTAACTTTATAGTAAATAGACCTTAAATCTTTTTAAGGACTTTTTACGATGAAAAAAACTCGAGAATATAGTAAAAAGTTAAAATTCGAAAGTCGACTATTCGATATATTTTTTATATTTAAAATATAAAAAAGTAGGAAAATAGTTGTCACCTTCTTCATTCGCCTAATTCTATTTATGTTTTTAAATAATCTTTAATGCGATTTTTCGTTTTTTAGCTCTCAGGATGATCCATTTCTATTGTATGCCACATTAAAAAGTGGCCAATCCACTGATTTTTTCTCAAGAGATTTTATGCGACAACATGCTTTTCTTCTGGGACCTGAACTTAAAATAATCTTTCGTCGATGGCAGCAAGAACATCAATACTCTTTGGTGACCCAAACGGAGAGTGGTAGAATTATTGTCAAAGAGCCTATAAGACACTTAATTTGTGCCCATAAAGTACAAGATAAATGGCATGTGCCTTATAAAGAAGAATTTTCTCTACATATTTCAGATAGTTTTGAAATACCTGAGCAATGGTTGTGTATTAACATTTTAAAATAAATAAGGAAATATTAACAACGAGTTGAATGCCCTTGCGTTGCTTGATATCTAAAAGGTTAATAAACAAATTAAAAACATAAACAGATATACTTTTATTTTCAAATATCAATATTTCACGTAAAGCTTTTTCTCGAAGACCATACTATTTGTTAATGAAATCTAATCTGTGTAATAAACTGCGTTAAATTTTGTAAAATATAGCCAAAATGAATTTGGTACAAGATATATTTACTTTTTAATTTAAAACTGTTAACTAAATATTTTTATTTTTCTCTATTTATATTTTTTGTTTTTTCTTTTCAATGTTCAATTATTTGACTTTACAAACCTTAAAAATGACACTCTCCCTAATAATTCTAACTTATTTAGTTCTATCATGCACATATACGAAAGTTTATTTCTTTATGTGCATGCGTATTTTGAAAAGTACTTAAAATAGGGACGTCAATCACTAATAACGTTGAGTTTACATTACCCCTAGTCCACACGTTGACATTTTTGTGTCTGCAATTGTCAAATTCTATCTCTCTCTCTCTCTCTCTCCAAAATGTGTGGACCAATAAGAAATCTATTGCGCATCTAGCAAAACAAAGATGGAAAATAAATTAATTTTGTTTAGAAAAGTCAATAAAGATTAAAAAAAAAAGACAAAATGAAATTAAAATTTCTCATCTACGTTTCCAACCCCTCCTCCCCCACCCCTTAATATTTCATTCCCGTTATTCATTCGTTATTCTTCAATAAAACTTATTTATTATACACTTTCGCTTTCCTTACACTTAAATTTATTAACAACTTGTACTTCTTCTACTTTGGCGTTACGACCAATGATTTTGTTGGGGATTGTCACCTCCGGAAACTAGAAGGGTTAGCTAGACAGTAGCTATCCATAGAACGGCTCTAGAACTGGTTCTTTAGTCAACGATTTTTGTTCGAAAATGTTACATTCAGAACTAGTTATATATTAGCGTTAGACAACGGTTTCAGAACAATTTTTTTTCATATTTTACTCTAACAAACAAAAAATAAGCTACATATTTTTTAACTTATTATAAGCAAAATGTTGGTAAATATTTTTTTTTTTTTGATATACTGTAAACCGAAAAATTAGTACATATTTGAGAGTATACTAGAATTAGAAAAATAACTACTAGAATTCGTGGACAATTGAGTCAAAAAGTAAATAGTTTACTTAAATTTATTTAGATTTTTAAAAATTAAACAAAGCTGATTTTGTATTTTATATCATTTATTTTTCATTAAAAAAATTTTGTGTTCAAAATTTTTTGCCGAAACTGAATATTTTTAAATCCTAAAAATGGCAAGTGAAAACGTTGAAGAATGGGATCTACCTTTACCCACTCCTGAAGAGGCAAGTGAGGAATCGGGCGAAGGGCTAACATCTGAACAACGTAGACATAATAAAAATCTTGAGGAACTTAAAGGCTATGTAGAAAAGATGGCTTATAAGCCAGTTAAACCAGCTTATGTCAGTCCCTATACTGAATCTTTAGCAAAACCTAAAAAAAGATCTATATTAGATAATGCAGAAAAATATTCTGAGTTTATGGAGCCGCCAGAAAGAGGAGAACGTTTAAAACGTTTAGCATCAAAAAATGATAAAAAAATTACGGTAGAGTGAGTAGAAACCAATACATCATTTAATTTTGATGTATTGTCACAAAAAGACTTCTTAAATTGTTAATATTCACCATATTACGAGTGTCGTCGTAGTCGTTTAAAACGACAAAATCAATGTTAGTTGCATGATATTTTTTTCGACACTCATAATACGAAATTAAATAAAACAACAGGTTTTCGTCACTCGTAGTAATGGTGATTATTTTAAAAATATATGTATATTGAAATGTGGTTTCGAAAATTAAAAAGCACATTTTAATTAAAGACGGTCCTAAAGCTCATTATATATTATCTCCAACAGTATAAAATATCTGTCAATATTTTTCAGTATTAGGTATAACTCTTTCTAAATTTATTCACTATATCCACATTTACCACAAATTTCCTTTTAAATCGAAAATTTAAAATATAATTTAAATGTGAGAGTGACTTAAATTCATTTACAGACAACTTGAACAAACTATACGAGCTGAAAAATCAAAAGAACGCTATAAGGAGAATATTTTAAAACGTAAACAAGAAATTTATTATGAAATGCTTACAAAATTAGAACTACAATGTCGTACGCAATATTTAAATGTTGTACTAAAAAAATTTGCTAACTTTATAACCAAATTAGCTACAACAATGCATATACCCCCCACATTAATTGATCCATACGACCGCATGCAACGTGGTATATTTTGTAATATTTTGCAATCAATTGGTGTGGAACCAACAAATCAGTCAGCCATATATTACGACACCAAAGGGGGAACTGAATATGAAGTGTGCCATAAATTGTCACATGCACTGCTTAGTCTTATAATTAAAGCGTTAGATTTAGCTGCTACCCGTTACCCAGATGAAGTGCAGCCTATAGAAGCTGATTTTAAAATGGACAATTATATTAAGGATCGTTTAATGTGTGCAGCTGAGAAGAAAATTTTGGGTATTAAACGTGGCAAACGTAAACTAAGCATATCTATAGAAGAAGAAAAGGATTCTTTAGATAAAAAATTGGAAAAGTGTGTGAATAAATTTTAGAATTTTTTGGGTGTTAATGGGAAATAAAAAGGGATTACAGAAATTGAAATCGAAAAAAAAAAAATGTTTTTAAATTCGATCACTCCTTTAGTTTAAGAGATATTCGGGTCGACATAAATACCTCATATCTCATTTTTAGCCTCATGTTTATTTAAATTGGAAGGCTTAATATTGCCCCTAGAATTTTTCTAAAATATTTGCCAGATTCTCCATAAAATTCTAAATAGTATTGCTGCAAGAATCACATAATTTTAAGAAACCGTTAATAGTCAATTAATTTAAAGTTGGAACTGTTACACTTTGTTTTTTTCCAAAAAAGATGGTAATATTTATTCAGTGATAAAATAAGTTTTTTGTTCTGGGCGTTGCGCAGCTGTCAGTCGCTGTTGAAGCGAAAGTATTCTATATTGTTGAGCCTGGAGGCCTCTTATAACGACAGGGCCACCATTTCAATGAATAAAGGAAACTTTCCCCGAAATGAAATTGTGGGTATTTCGGAGTAGGAAATTCATCTTTTTAGGACAAAAGTTGTTTATATTGTACTAAATTTTTACAACGATAGCTTAATGAATATATTTATTTAAGTTCAAATATTATTATTATTATTTTTTTTTCGAAAAATAACACTTTTTTTTGATAAATTTTATGAAAAAAATGTAGTTTGAATTCATGATACCAAATACTTGCAGTTTATTACTGAGGTATTTTCAACTCTTTTTTGGAGGAGAACAAGTTTTCAGCTGCTCTGTGAACAGTAACTTCGGAGGTTCTACTTCTGTCCACAAACCAGATAGATACTTGTGCTCCTACAAAACAATTAGAAAACACATCAGAAATTAATTATGTGAAATTTTATGGAAATAGCTCTAACCATAGCAAATTTTATAGAGATACCTCTAACGGTTCTTTAGGTACTAAATTATTTCCAAAAAGTGTTTTGGAACCACTGTGTGCTATAGAATTTTGTCAATGGTATTACACCCTTTCAAAAATACGTGAGATCACAAATTTTCAGATTTGTAGCTCAAAAAATAATGATTATATTAACAAATTTACTGATTCTCTTAAGGGCCAACCTGTCAACTTTTCAACGCAACGTAGAATGAAGAAAAGTAACGTGAAGCATTTTGGTCAACTAGTTAACAAAAGTAAACGTATCATATGTTTTTGAACATTCATTGTGTAAACAACCCTGTTCTTTGGTTATTTTGCAAGAAAAAGAAAATACAGGGTTGTTAAAAAGTCACATAGCTATGTAGAAATCTAATTTCAATAGATTTTTGCAATACGCTACCTGGAACTTTTTTCTCAATGGCTACATACACACGTTTGCATAAGACGGGTTGAAACAGCAGATACGATGAATTTTTGTTCACTGGTTGGGCCTTTAAGTCAAAAGAACGTAACATCACATTAACCGAAAATAAAAATCGGCCGAAACCGTTTTTTTGGTATAATCCGAAATACGGCATTTGGCTAAAATTTCGACAAAAAACGAATATTGGCCGAAACCGATTTTTTGGACTAATCCGAAAACTAATATTCGGCCGGATTCTAACAAATATTATAAATATAATAGCTATATATTTTTATTTTTTTTCATAATTTTATTTTACGATTCTTGAAGAGAATAATTTGTTTTGTTTTTTAGTTCGATGTGGTTTTATTTATATATTCAAACATAATTTGTAGAAACATCGGTACAAATAGTGAAGAATTCATAATATTATTAAAAAAATGTATAATTTTTTTGGCGTTTAAAAATCTACTTAGCATTATTTTGGATAGGATTTTGCTGCAAAAATATTTGAGACCTGGTCATCACACTGGTTACAAAAGGAAAAAAAATTTAAAAACTGGTTAACCGACACAAAAAAACTAGTTAAACCGGTTGAATGGTTCAAATTAACTGGTTCATAAAAAACCAAATATTGAAGAAAAAATCTATTAAATGGAATTTAAAAAAAAACTATTACATAATATTACGTCGATACTAAGGTTCATATGTATTTGTGCACTTTTTGTTGATTCCCGAAATTGGTTCTTATATGGGAGCTATGGTCAATCATAAACCAATCTTCTTGAAATTTGCACTGTATAAGTGTTATATGCGTCGAATATGAAATGAATACTAATATTTTTATGGAATTTAGGCACGTTAAAGTGATGTTCGAAATAGGGGTTCATATGGGAGCTATGGTAAATTATGGACCGATCTTAATGAAATGGATTTATGCTTAAATAGAACTTATTTGTTAAATTTCTAAGGTATTTTTGAGTGTTAAAACTCTATTCTGGGAGAATATTTGTCATTGTGCCAAAAAATCATATCAAATCAAATTATCTCCAAAATTGCGACCTGTATTTTGCGCACAAGCTTTACATGGACAGCTAGCCAACCAGACGGTCGGACATGGTTAAATCGACTCAAAAAGTGACTGTGACTTTAAGGTGGATGTTACAATTTTTGCACAAACACATAACACCCCCAACCACTTATGGTGGTGTAGGGTATAAAAACGGGGTATCGGTTAACCGATTAGCCGGTTTATAAATACTACAAACAGTGCATTCTAAAATATCAGCTGGTTGTGTCAGCAAATATTGCTGCTAAAACCCAAATTACAACAGCGCTTAGTCAGCATAAGTTGCAGCAAAAACAATCTGCTGTTCACTGTCAGTATAAACTGTTGCTGACACTTAATTGAGCGTATGTAGCAACAGCTTACACAGTTGTATTTTGATATTTTCATTGTTGATAAATAATATATTTACCGGGTATATTCAATTCTTTTGATAAATTCATCCATTTTTAAAATTTGTGTTTATCATATAAGAAACGATTGTTTCTTATAATTTCAATTAGTTTTTCTTCCATTTATTTTAAGGTGGTACCAATACTTAGATTACTCGTGTTTTTCTTATTAAACTATTCGAACAAAAAACAAAAACAACAGCGACATAATACAAAAAACAGTACTGTGCTACTTTTTTAATTCTCTCTTTCGCGGTAAATTTAGAAACGGTGCTAAATATAACAGCACTGCAAACTGTTGCTGAACTCCATAACAAACAATGCTACGTGCTAGTGTAATTTGGGCTTGACGCACTAAAGGCTCATCTACATAGAGTACTTTCGCTTCAACTGCAACTGACAGCTGCAGTGAAATACATGCACTTATGTATGGAACTTAGCCAGCTCATTAATTCCTATTTTAATATATTTTCGATGAGTCGAAAATTTTTGTTTAATTTCTATATCTTTATATCAAGGCGTATGAGCCTTGCTTTATATATTATTTTGTAAAATTTTAATAACAAAATAGTACAACGACTAGGTTAATATAATTTATGCGTTGCTATCTGCCAGTCGCAGTTGAAGCGAAAGTATTCTACATATGTAGTTGAGCCTTAACGCAAACTGGACTTTACTTGTACTGCAAATAGTTTCAAAATGCTATAAACAGAAAATGAGGGAAATTGTTTTTGTATTCTCATGGAACATTTTTTCCTGCGCCGCCAATACTCAACGATGTCGATATATAATATCATTTATTGTATTATATAATTCTAATAAAATAAAATAAAACAATAAAGGTTTTTTTAACCGGATATATTTAATCAATTCGTAAATTTCTGCGTTTTACTCACATCTTGTAAGAACGCCCCATATAAATAATTTGATATCCTTTAAAAAATATATTTGGCAAATAATATACGTTTTCTCTTCTTTAAATTAAATTATTTACATATACAAAATTTAGAAATAACAAATTTTTCGCTTCAACTGCAAATGAAAACTGCAGTAAAATACATACATTTATTTACGAATTATGCAAATTTACGAATTATGCAAATTAACCTTTATGATTAATAATATACAAACAATTGTTGTTTTTGTAAATGTGCGAGCACTTTGTAATTACACTATGGCTAGTAGCCAGTGTACCCTGCTACTGGCAACCCTCTTTGTTACCGTATCAAAGTGAATCGTTATCAACAAGAAGAAGCTATACACATCTGAGTAGAAAAAAGTTTTCAGATTGATGAATTTTCACACAAATTTTTGTAGATAAATCCCAAAAAATATTTTTAAAATGATTTGTCGCTTATGTTTAAAAGACATTCCAAAAGAATCTAGTATTAAGTTGTATGAAAATTTGGATACATCAGGTGAATCATTGGAAATGGTCAATCTTATAGAAAAGTATCTAGAAATTCAAGTAAGTGGTAGAAAAAAATGGAGTTTCATGTTCTTATGTGATTAAATTGCTATATTTTTTTCTTTTGTCCAGATTAAACACAACGACATTGTATCCACTATTATATGCCAAGATTGCTATGATCACTTGGAAGAGTTTCATCGATTTTCACAACAAGTGGCTGAAAAGCAGCTAACACTGCGTAATGAATTTTTAGATGTCAACTTTAAGAAAGAATTCAATTTTGATGATGGGGACAATGATGGTTGGGATAATGATGACCATGAGGATAAAATACAAATGGATCCAAATGAGTGTACACAGGAGATGACCATCAATTGTCCCATAAGTATGTTTAAAGATGAATCAGACAATGACGAAAAGGATGAACAGGAAATGCCCACTGAGGATTTAATGGACAATGTTTTAAGTAATGATGAAAAAGATATAATTGGGACCGATAGCGTGGCTGTTAATAATGATGATTTTGATTTACAAGATCAAATTTCTTCAGAAGGTACGTTAACTATAGCACGAACATTCTATATGTATATTAGAGTGCCTTGATTTGTATGGGATTAAACAAGTTGTAAATATGCAGGATTGATATGTCTTAAAATAATCCCCAAAATATTTCAACCTCCAAAAATACGATTTTCGATCAACAGTATGCACAATTATTAACGTTTTATAAGAAAAAAAGGAAAATAAACCATATGATAGAGGTTTAATACACATTAAGCAAAAAATATTTTAAAATTTGCTTTAATTCTGCCGAAATTATAATTTTTGTAAAATTTTCGTAATAATTTCGTATCTCAGTTCATATTTTTTTTATTTTACGCGGCAATTAAATATTTTAAAAAAATATTACAATAGTTTAGGAAGCCGCTTTTGGACATACTACATAGTTAAAAGTCTTTCCGCACGGCCGAAGGACATCTAATAAAGAAATATATCCACCAAAAAATAATTTTTTGCACTAAAAATTACTAAACTTTTAATTTTTTTATTTTATTTTTATTAAGTGCTTGTAATTGATACCTTAACCTTAAATGAATACAAAATTTTCTATGATTTTGTTTAAAATACAATTTTATCTCAGTTAGAATATTTATATATTTGGATATCATTAGAAATCATATTATTGTTATACATCGACCCAATTTTTGCACACGTATTATTTTTATAGTCCCATCTATCAGAAACTGACGGTGTAGCAACTGAAATCAAAAAATTTTGTATTCATGGGTAATCTAACCCAGGCAGAAAAATACAAACGGGTCAACGTTGGCAAACGATTGTTCAAGGTGGTTCAAACGTTGGCAAAACGATTCTACGATTGGCCAATTGTCGTCGTTGGCATAAACTTCTAAAAACTAAATAGCTAACGCTCTGCCAACATATGTAT
>MINK01172224.1:7422-39289 GCA_001735545.1 Phormia regina
ATGTATTTTTGGCCTTGAAGGCTTTATATTACTGAAATAAATGAATAAAATAAAATAAAATAAAATAATAAAATATCTTGTAATCTGTTAGTTACTTCATATTCCGGTATAGGTTCTTAAATTTTGCTATATTTTTACAAAATTCTTCTCAAATATATTTTTCTTTACCATATTAAACTTTAATAAATTTTAATGGAATTAGATATCATATTTATAATCGAACATATATAGAATTATTTGTAAATATCTATATACTGCAATAAAAGAGTTATTATTTAAACGTTAATATATACTCAATACAATACAAATCTTATTACATCATGTATTAAGCTATTAAATTTCAGAAAGGTGCGTTTTCTTTAGTGAATAATATCTTAAAAATACGATATTTAAAAGGAATGAATTCAAAATCTTTCATAGATCCCAACTGGCGTTATATTGATATTTTAGGTTCTAATATGTCGTTTATACCCCACCATATGATACCCTACTTCATTGTGTGTATGACCAATTGTGAATATATACTTGTACTAACTACGATTAATATATTTCTATGAAATATATGATACTTGAATTCCCGGAAGTAGTCCTTATATGGGAGTTATGTTCAATTAAAATTTGTAAATGCGATTTCCATTTAAATAAAACAGATTTATGCTGAGTATTAAAATGATATGATCATATTATATTGAATTCATGCTCTTTAAATTGATTTTCGAAATATGTTTTTAATACACTTCGTACGACCTATGTAAATTATTTTTAATATTTAGACGTGTTGTTGGTTAAATATCGTTAACAGATATAGTTTTAAAGTCAATTATACTACATATGGTTGGTCTTACACCAGTATTTTTATTTAATTTATAATAAGTAGCGATAGTCCTCTTATTTATAAGAGTATAATTCCAATGTATTAATTTAATTTTTTTTTTTTTTTTTATTGTAAAACAAGAAGATACATTATTTTATGGAATAACGGCTTATTGTCGATGACTTTTAATTTTGAGCATTAATTTAAAGTCAAATTAACGTATGAATGTTTAAAACTTAAATTAAAAATATAAAACAAACATTGAGAGTGCAAAATTTAAAGATTTTTTTCGTCTACCGAGAATAAGAATACATTCAAATCAATATAAAAACATTATATTAAAATTCTTCCATATTTTTATTCTTTTTTAAATCTTTTACAATTCGCGTTTTTTCTCCTTTTCCAATATTGACAACCCTTTCCCTGTACAAGTCTGGTTGTTTGTACGTTGCATGGATTTGTTCTCTAAAATACCCGTTGATTAAAATTAATTTCGTATTTCATATAAAAAAAAAATATGAGCAGGAAAAAATATAACAACAACAAAATAAAATATCAAATAATAAAAATAAAAGAGCAATGCCAATATGAAGTTTTGGATGAGTAAGAAACTTTCTAAGAATTGAAAAACATATTATGCGATGAATACACGATTTTTTTTTATAACTTTAGAATAAATAATATAAACTTCCCGTGTAGATTATAAAAATATTTATAAATAAGTATCTTCTTAAGAGCATAAAAAAGTTAATGAAGCTAATCGTAAAATTATAATAAAAGATAATTGTAAATATGATTTTGTTCATTTAAAAATAGTAACAAGTGAAAAATAAACAAAATGAAAAAAAAACTATATTTATACTTATAGATATTTTAAATTTTATAGATACTTTGAATGTTTTTTTTTAGTTTTTTTTTATTTACCTTGTTATTTAAAACCTGAGATAAGATAACACAAGTTTAATAATCAAAACCCTTTATCTTAGTAATGAACCCTAAATGAAATGTGCAAAAAAAAGAAAAAAAATAAAAAAATGTTTAAAGAAAAATTATTTCTTAATGTTTGTATTTATAAAATAAATGTTAAAGAATTTTTTGTTATATACTTTATTTGGTATTTGTTTTTGTTATTTTCTAGGTGATTATTTTTGGTATCTTATCTTGACAACAAACAACATAAATGTTCAAAGCCCAACGTTGATAAATTCTACAACGATCATTTTCTTGCGATCCTTTTATAGTTTTTTTTTTTTTAATTTTATTATATATTAATTACCTTGAAGTTTGTTGGCTTTATGTTGGTCATAGAAATTTTGCGAGTGAATTTTTTATTTAGCTTTTAAAGAAATGTACCTCTAGAAAATAAATACATTGATTTGAGTGTACCTTTTTAGGAAGAGCTTTGAATTAAATTTTTAAATTCAGAGATTAAAATATTTTTTGCTAAAGTCCAAAATATATAAAATTTTAAAATTATTTTTTTCGATTAAAAAAATATTTTATTTCGAATTTGTCTGTCTATTTTTAAAATCAAAAGGAAATGCATTAGCTCGTTCCGTTTACATCAAAAATATTTTTATTTTGTGTTCTAATTTGAAGAAGAGAAATATGGAGCCGAGATTTGCAGCCACATTCGCAAAATAATAATGTATGATTGATTAAGGTAAACTAAATTTTTGTATGTAAGTTTCCATAAGAAAAAGTTAGTAAACCTCTATCAAGTATACATTATTTTTTCTTTGGTTACGTCTGTTGGAATTAAAAGTAAATATCGGTTTGTCTTTGTTTTGAATGCGGCTCCTTATGGGTGTTGTTAATACAAAATTCTTTACCTACCTAAACCACTGTTACTCTTTTAAGCTTTTAAATAAAATATAACATTACAACAGTGTATTTAAAACTACCAACAGCTGAATTAATGGTCGATGACTCGTAAACCAGCCCAGCTTTTCCATTAACGTTATTATAGGACTAAACTGCGTGCTTTTTATTTTATTTTTATATTGTATTTGAGTTTAAATTCTTGTAATAATAAATAAAACGATGATGGTCGATGACTTGTTCAGATAGACTTGATACTTAAACAACTATTGTAAAATAAAACTTGCAAAAACTTTTATTATTTTGTAATGAAGGGCATATATAACAATAATAAAACTTTTTCCTTTATATTTAAACTGCTGATTTATCTAGTTTTAATATTAAATATTTTCTTAATTCTTTCTGCATATTTACAGTGCAAAAGAGAACAAAACAAAAGAGTTGCTTTATTAACAAACATCAGTCAGTCAGTCATCCATTGGCATACATACTTACAAATAGATACAGATACAGAAAGTAAATAAATTTAATTTACACATCATCATTAATCTTATTCTAAACATGTTAACTGAATAAAAACTATAGAAAATTAACTTAATAAAAAAGATAAAAAATAATAATAATAAAAGAGAAGAAAAAGTCAACAAAGAAATATAATAAAAAAAAAGAAACGGTCTAAACAAATGATTAAGTATTTGTTTGTATGGAAAGTGTATTAAATAAATAAAAATACTTGGTAATAAATAAATAAATTAATGAATAAATAATGACACCATATTTGTCATACTAATATTAATAGTGCATTATTATAACAACAAAGAATATAGAAATTATATTATTATTAATAACAATAACAACAAGAAATATTACAAAAAGATATTAAAAAAAAAGTTAGAAAGGAGTGATACTAACAAATAAAAAAATAAAAAAAAAAACAACCTATAAAATCTAATACTATTGTAAATATAAAACAATAAAATCGTTACTGTAAATAACACTCTGAACGAAAATAGATATATACAATGGATATAGAATCTGATGATTCCGAACGTTGGGAAGACTTTTTTGGTAAGTTTAGTTATTAAAAATATAAATAAATTAATTAACCAAATATATTTATTACGATTTCTTTTAATTTTAATGTCATCTTACGTAAATTAGGAGTAATTTACAAATATATACATTTTAATGTTTCAATATATTATATATAACATCTTAAACTTATTTAACTTAAATGACGGGACCTATAGCCCTCAAGTCAGAGAGTAATTACATGTACTTAAAAATTGTTATCGAAACTTAAAAGTGAGGAAAAGTGTATAGTTCATCTGTGTTTTTGTTGAATTTAAAGAAGATAAAAAACGATCATTAACATCTAAATTTGAAGAACTTTAAGGTTCATCATATATTTTCGGCCAATTACTTCTGATTTAATGTTCCTTAAACTCTGTTCAATTTTTATTTAAATTAAGTAAAGCTTTAATTACAATTTAAAGCTTTAGTTTCTCATTTATAATACATATATAATACATATTTATAATACATATAAATATATAAAAAAATATATAAACAAATAACACTGACGTAAAAATCTGATTAATACATCTATTAGAAAGTTAACAACGTAACTTTAAAGCTCAATTTCAGAACCATAAAAAACTTCTTAATTAAAATTCTAAAAACATCTACAGTTGAGGTCACATTAAGTTAAGTTAATACTCTACAATGTACTTTAAATAAGCTTAATTTAGAAACAACAAGCTTTAAAAAGTTTCCATAAAATTCAGATTAATAAACCTAATCAAATAAAAATCTTATTTGGATAATCCACAATAAAAATAATTAAATAAATTGTGAAATTAATAACATCTTAATTATGAAAACAAAAAAATTTATTGAGAAACGAAAATAAATAAGTAATAAAAATAATAATAATAACAATAATAAACCGTTTCAAACTTCAGATTGAGTAGCAAATATGAATAATTTTTATCTGAACATATCGTTAAATAATAAAATAATTATTTTCTCTTTAAAAGAGTGAGTCAGTAAAAAATTCTATAAGTTTCTATATTAAGAATTTCTACTACATATATTCTGATAAGTTTAGCGAAATTGCAATATGAGTATATCATATCGTACTAAATTTACATTTTTATAGGTATACCTACAATTTTACATATACTATGACATTTAAAGCAATAAGCAATATTTCCTTTTCGTGTGAAAGATTTTTTTTTAAATACTTTAAAGTTGCATAAAATTTCACCTCCGCTGCGCAAAACTGCAGATCCACTTAACAGTTTTTCTCAGCTCTTTTTTGCTGTCTTCACTTGATTTATTGTTCAATTAATGTTCGATGATCGTTTGATCATAGAATTAATAACACCACCCATTCGAATATTGCGTTAACCCCAATACATTTTTAATGGCATTAAGAAGCTGGAAAAACGTTACAAAAAAAAAAAAAGCAGTATCTTCCAATATGAAATAATAATGTATTTTTAGCAACACGCTTTTAAAAGTATTTAAAAAAGCAGCATGTCAGTAGTTTTTTTTCTTTTATTATTTTTCATTTCAACTACCCCATCATACCCCATAATGGAGGTTTTTTCGATCAAAGTTCGTTGTCGACTAAAACCAGTTTAACTTCATACTAGATTTTAAGTTGGTCTCTCCTCTAGTTAGTTGTGTGAGACAAGAGTGATTATTACACAATAACCTGTTAGATACTAAATACGGCAGCAGTCAACAGCAACTACACTAACAACAGCCAATAACACAGGCAGCATCCCATACCAAGCCCGGCCAGGCCAGGTCCAAGATACATACAAGTCAAACAGGCAAACAGACAGGCAAAAGATATTCATACTCATACCAAATAATCAACCAACAGCAACAGCAAGCAGTCATATTTTAACAATACCTTTGGCAATTCAATACTATTAATTTTTATTTAGTATTGGCCATAACTAATCGATATAACTAAATTTTCATAAAACCTCATATTATTTTTACGTGTTTCTCTTTTTGTTCCATCTATTAAGAAAAAAAACGTATGTATAGAAATTTAGATCATTGACATTCTATAAAACATAATTGAGGCTGGTCTTCGATGGTGGTGGCGTTGATTTTGATGATGTTGATGACGTTGAGTATTACAAAGGGTGAAGAGTGTATCATTTTTTTTTTTGTTATAAATGTGTGGTGAATTTATTAGTTATACAAAAGAATGTTTTTATTTTAATATTTTTACCGCAATCAATGTTGACAATTCAGCGGTTTTGTAATAAAGTTTTTAAAAATAAATCTAAAATAATAAGAATACGTTAAAGCAAGATCAAAAGAAGTAATAAATTTGCTGAATCTCGAAAAAAGTGTATGATTAAAAAATAGAGCTTTTTAAGGACAACATTTAAAAAGATGCAAAATTTTAAGAATATAACATTTATCATGTTAAAAAAAAAAAAAATCAAAATAATATATTTACATAATAATACATTTACATAAAAAACGACGTTTTCATAAAAATAGCAAAATTTAAAAGCTTATATTTAAAAATTGTCCTATATTACAGAAAATAACAACGTTAAAATTCGGAAAATGATTAAAGTTTTTTTTTTCAATTTACTAGTTTTTTAGAAAAAGTACCAAAAATAAAAATGCGCTATTATTAAAAATTATTATTGTACAAAAAAGAAAAAAAAAAACGATTTAAAATGAAAAAAAATTTTAACCCCGAACTTAAAACAGTTTAAATAAAATTATATAAAGTTTTTTTTTCAAAATGTACTGATAGTATTTTAAAAAAGTTAAAAGTCTTAGGAATATTAAAAAATTTCTTATATTTGAAAGTAGTAGGTACATATTTTGCGTCAAAAATATAAAATCGTATTTTTTTTAAATTAAAATTTTTCAAAAAAGTACTAAAATATATTTAAGAATAGCACCATTTTACATAATATATATAAAATTTAAAACTTCGAATAAAACAGAAATTTTCAAACAAAAATGTACCTTAATAATAGCGAATGAACACTTTTCGATAAAAGAATATAACTCTAAAATAAAAATAGTACTAATTTGCAGAAAAGTATCAAAATATTAAAAGATACTTTTTTTAAAGAAGATTTTAATGTTTGACACATATATAACTTTAACTTGTTCATCGATATGGTTGGAGTTCACTTCAGTCTAGGTACGAGCGTACTAAATCCTGACTGTTCAGATCTTTGGTTTAAGGTTATAATAAAGTTTGAAAATAACTGTCACAAAATTTCCAATGACATGTTTTAAGAAGAATTATTTTGTTTAATAAATAATAATTCATTTACATACATTAGTTATATTTTCTTGCTCGTTTAGAAAAACATCAACATCATAGAAACTTTGGAACTAATAAATTAATGAAATAAAATTTGGAAAATAATTTGTATAAATAGCAAACAAATCTGTTTATATTAAAAAGTATTTGTTTGGTTTAAATGTTATGGTCATTCATTCAATATTCTGATACTTCTAACAATTTTAGTATAAAGGAATATGAGGAGATATACACAAATTAAAATTCAATTAAAAATCTAAAACTTCTCGCAATTAGTTCCGCCAGAAGCATTACAGTTTTGATATTGAAATATATAAAATAAAAACATTTAAATTTCACTATTTATCCCAATATCATACGTTTGAAAATTTTCATCGTATCAGAAAACATGTGTGAAACTTTATTCAACATCAAAAATTTATTTACATACATACATTTGTAAATGTGTATGTAATCATATAATATCATATAAATGCATAAGAGTGCATAGGAAATGGTGACAACATTAGCGGTTTTAATGCTTAATCAAGCGTTTTTCCTTAGTTTATTTGTAATTCGTATTGTATAATATTTACTATGTTACAATATTTTCAACAATTTATCATTTACATCCATCTTTTGACAACATTGTATGTATTATTAACATTTTTCGTTACGCTCCTTGTTTTGAAATCAAACATAGAAAATAATTTTGTCGTTTGGTTATTTTGTCATTTTTTTATTTTTATTTTAAATCATACATCTACATGACATCGTTTGTTAAATTACACATACTTACATTTATATAAATACTAACATATACCAAGTGTGTATCTAGATGTTTATTATTTAAAACAAAAAAAAAATTTTAAAAAATATATTTTTTCTTTTGAAATATTAAAAACACCAACAATAACAACAACAATAATAATAGCAATAACAGCTAAACTACTAACCATATGTGTAGAAATGTTTCCGAACAGGTTTTAAGTTGCTTTCGGTTTGATGCAACAACCACCGCAATAAAATCGAAAAAAATAGGCCCACGCATATTTGTTGGCTCTAAATATAAAAACTAAATAAAATAAAAGATTCAAATATTTAGGTACTTAAAACGTTATAAAAACACACTGGCTGCAGTTTTATTTTGTTAAACATTTGCATTAAAATAAATGTTGAAAAGAAAGAAAAAAATATTTGTTGATTTAAGTTTCTTAACAACTATGCAAACCTTAATTAGTGGCGCTAATTGATAAATGATCACTTTCTTAACAAAAAAGAAATATTTTAAAAAACAACAAAAATAAGTTATTTTTAAACAATAAACCCCAAAAAAATAAATAAATAATAAAAACAAAAAGAGTTAAAAATAAAAGAAGTACGTATGAGTAATGTGCCTTGAAGTAGAGTTAAGATTAAAAATTAAGCATTTATGTGGTACGCTTCCGCGGATATCAATGTCAATGAAAGAAAAATAAACTTTTTCCATGCTCGTCTGTCTTTTTTTTTATTTTATTATATTTAGTAGTGTTTGTTTTTATATAAGTGATTTCTCTTCTTGACTATGTTTTTTTTTTAAACATGTAAGCAAGTAAGTAAGTACTTACAAACTCTTTATAGTTTTATTTACACAAACATATGTTATGGTTATATACGAACATACTTTTTTTTTCTTACATATTTGTGTATCTGTGAAAATCCCAATACAATATTTCATGGTCTAGATGAATGTTTATTTATGTTTTATTTTTTTATTTGAGTAGATTCATTGCAAGTCTCACCATATTTTGTCCAGTTCAACTATTTTCAATTTTTTAGATTTTTATTTGTAGTTTTTTTTTGCTTTGATAACATATAGATGTGAAATTTTATTATTGTTGTTTTTGTTGTTTTTATTATTTCGTGTGTTTTGTAAACATATTGCGAAGCATGCACGGTGGGTTCAATTAAGATACTTAATAGACCATTACACTAATAACATGATGAGATATTCTATGTCCAACTAATTTTAGTAAATAAAACCAATTTTTGCTTCATAGTACCTTATGAATCGAAAATTACTTACCACAAATTTTTGAAAAAAAAAGTCAATTTAGAAAAGTTTCCAGAAATATTGTTTTAATAGAAGCACTACAAAAGTTGTCTCTTTCAAAAGGACATACATTAATTCTCTTTAATTTAAGTTCATCTATCACTTTTTTTAAGTTTTTTTTTTTTTTATAAAAATTGTTATATGCGTTTCTCATAACGAAATGAAGTTTGTGTTAAGCAAATAAAAAAATTAGTAAATTTAAACAGAAATTAGAAGAGCTGAAAACATAGTTAAAAAATGTCAAAATTGGCTATAAATTTGGTTGTTATGATGTTGGTATAGTTTTTATGTGCGTTGCATACATTATCAGAATCCCATAATACCTTCATTTTTCTAATCAACAAAGTAACTTTCATGTTTTTTTTTTTTTTTGAGAAGAAGGTTTAATATGTGGTCAGTTATAAATAGATATTTATTATAGGTAGTACAATATAAAATAAATAATTGGTTCTCTTATTTGTTTACGGGCTTGTATCAAAGAATAGCCTGACATGCATAAGTTAAATTCGATAGAGATTTGCAGCATATGCTTTTAACTAAGGATGTATAAGAATATTGTTCAAATAAACATGAGAAGGATCGATATACCCAAAAGTAAACAAAATTAATGCGACAACGGTATCAAACTACACATAGTATCCCAACAACATATTGTAGTGATAAATATAAAATGATGCAATTTTCCAAGTGAAAAACTAAATCAAAAATCTACATTTACACAAAAATAAATGCTGCATAATGTTTACAACAAATTTAAGAAACTAATTCAAAAACCTCTTTAATATATTCAGACGAAGTAATTTTCTGATCTGAGGTCTGAATTGCGATTAATAGTTGGGTTCAAATACCATCTCTTAATCATATTTCTTTTTGCTTCTGGGACCAAATAAGGTAGGGAAATCTGTTTTATTATCCGATTTTTTAATAATTGTAACAAATTATTAATTTAGCCTATAATTAGTTTAGTCCCACCGTTTAAATAATCCTTATGCTTAAGTATTGTGTATGAACAACGATTTGTTATGATTTGTTTAGTGAGAATGCTTGCCTGCCTACATACATACATACACACTCAACTATTCCACAATTCGTTCATACAATATGTAGCATTTAACATACAATGCGACAGAAATTGTTTTGTTGTATGTATTACAAATAAACACAACGTTATCATGTTGCACATGAAGTAAATGTGCGAATAAATATTAGAGATATGATGAGTAAATGTTAACCATTACTCTTTTATGGAGCCATGGAACATTAGTTAATCGACGACATAGATTGATTGACAACCTGTTGCGAAAGGTGCTCCAACCAACCAACAAAAAAA
Source organism: Phormia regina (assembly GCA_001735545.1). Taxonomy (NCBI): domain Eukaryota; kingdom Metazoa; phylum Arthropoda; class Insecta; order Diptera; family Calliphoridae; genus Phormia; species Phormia regina. Next base: position 17,783 of record MINK01172224.1, read on the forward strand.
AAAAAAGACACATTTCATTAAAGTAAAATCTTTATGCTCACTAAATGGACAAGCGGAGAAATATACACAGATCGGACAAGCGGACAGACAAACGAACAGACATGAAAACAAACAGACACATTTAAAAATCGAAGCAGACATTCTACCACTCACCATTTCGTTATTCTTGGGATGGTACTTACTAACTTCTCATACTGACTGGTCTTTGACTGGAAAATGCAAATAGAAAACTTTAACCATTTGTTTTTAATAAAATGTGCTAGATTTTCTAAGAAATCTATTTGTATGGATATTTTTTTCTATATTATTTTTATTTTTTTGCCATTTCTTCGACAATTTACCTTTGAGACATACAACTAAAACATTTACCGATTGCCTGCTTAAATGCAATGAAGTGTACAAACATGTTGTTGCCATAAATGTTATCATTTTTCCTCTCTATGTATATGTATGGGTATGAGTATAAAAAAAATATATAAATAGATATTTTTAATTTTGGATTTACCGTGCTTTTCATTTACAACATAAAGCAAAAATATACTAAAAGAAAAATCTACTCTTCGTTTAAATTTTCCTACCATTAGTCTCTAAGGAAAACATGATTTATAACCACTACAAATAAAAAGACTAGTTGCAGCAACATTCCAATCGCTACATAAACGTACTAACTCTCATGACTACCATAGAGATGAAGCCGGTAACATCCACTAACCATTTTAAGTATATAAACCAAACATAAAAACGAACATACATATACTATAGCAAACTAAAAAAAAGCTGTTAGCTATCCAACCAACCAACCAACTAACCATCCATCCCATGGCCTCAATTTCCTTGTCATTCGGTGTTGACAGTCGCATAAACTATAAAATTCAGTAGCTACTTAAAAATACCTCAGTTAATGTGTCAATGATTTCATTAGAAACGTAACAAATAGAAATTAAACATTTAAATTATACATTTTATTTAAATATGTTTAGGTTTAAATTAACAGGAAAAATGCTATAAATTTAAAAGTTTTGTGGGAATTGAAGATAATAAGAAATAATTTTTTATAGATTTTTTTTATTTATTTATTTATATGTCCTGCGATATGTAAATTTAAAGTTATTTATTTAATTGAACTAAAATTTGGTTAATATGTTATTTTAAATTTTCAACATCAATATTTTTTAGGAAGATTTATATTGATAGATACACTTCTGTGTACTTTGAAAAATTTTGCAAATAAGTTTTTAATCACATGAGCATTTAATTAGAGAACTTTGTGTCTTAAATATGTATCCCGGTCAAAGGACCATAAACAATTTAAAATCGCTTTTGTTATATAAAAAAAAAAAAAATTAAAAAAAATAAAAAATTTAAAAAAAAAAAAAATTTTCTATAAAAATAAATTACAATTTTCAATAAAAAGAGAATATATATGTTTTTAAAAAATGTATCAAAAAATAAAAAAAAAAAATGTTTTAAAAAAATTATTTGTTATATAGAAATAACATTTCTCGAAAATGTTCTATAAATTAAAAATTTATTGACAATATTTTCTAAATAAAAAAAAAACAAACCTATCTATATTTTTTAAACAAAAAATTTGTCTACAATTTTCTATGAATAATTTTTTTTTTTTTTTCAAAAATTAAAAATAATTTTATAAATTTTACCAAAAACTTTCCTGCGAAAAATTTATTTAAATTATTCTCAAGTAAATCTTTATTAGTTTTAGAGAAATAATCCCCTCAAATACATTGAATTCGTTATAGTTAGACTTGACTATTAAGTTTCAAATCATGTCAATTTTTATCTAATACTATTTAAGTTTCTATCATTTCGCACACACACACATGTATTTAAGAAATTGCTACTGGGGTATTGCGTATTACTACTTTTTCTTTTTAAAACAAATTAGATGCCGCCTTTATATGGCAGCAAAAGTAGAACAGTGATATCAAATTTGTTAAATAAAAAAACACTACCAGATAAGACTGTTTGTTTCATTTAACCGATGCTAAATAAATAAAATTCAAATATACAAATAGATATTGTTGTATATAAAACATCATATGTACATTCAAATGATGATCATTTAACTAAGTAAATTTCATATCAAACTCGATACATTCGTAAAAATTACACTTAAAGTTCTCGTTTGCAGTTTTGTATGAAAATGAAAGTACAGTGAGACACACATTTTATAATTATATTTTTTTTTTTTAATAAAATTTCCCTTTTTTAGTCTAAACAACTTTCTTTTATTTATTTAGAGGAACTTCATTATCATCTTTATCATTAATAAACATCATTCAAATTACTTTTTCAATTATTTAAAAATTCAATTAAAAGTTTTCATATTTTTTGAGTATTTCGTTACAAGTACATACATACATATATAGGAATAGAATAATATTTCCTTATCGCAACTTTTCGGTCTAAAACAAATTGGGGAAAATAAATGTAGGTCATCACATTTCTTTGATGAATATAAATCTATATATATATATATATATATGTATTTAAAATCTCTTATAAGCAAATTTACTATAGATACTTATTCACTATTCATACATAGAAACATATGTATGTATGTGTATGTAAGTTACTTCCAGTCATCTATCCCATCTAAATACTTACTACATCATGCATGAATAAATATTTATTTGCCATTTGTTAGTTTACTACCGAGAAGAATATTTGTTGTATTCTTTTTTTTTCCATTCATTCAATCATTTTCTACATATGTAGAGATATAAATACTTCCATCCATCTTCTATACAATGCCATTATATACTTGAAGGTTCGTTCTATGCCATCAAAGGCCGAAGATCAATTGAAATTGAAAAACTTTGTCACTATTTATACCCTACAATACATATGTATGTAAGAATGCAGATAATATGAATGTAGTTGGTTTTAGTCAATGACAAATATGTCAAGATGTAGGCAAAGTAGTTTAGATTTTATTGTTGTAAAGTTGGGGCGTATTTTGTAAATGACAATTAATTTCTCTTTTTTATAATTTAAATTAATTAATCTATTTGTGATTGAAATTCTTTATATGTACTCAGTTTGGAGAATAAATTTTATTAAGACTGGAAGGAGGAAAAAACTTGGTGTAAAAAAAATTCAGGGCCATTTTAGAGAACAACATTTGTTATTAAATGCTTTAAGAAAATATTTAAAATTTGTACAAATATTGAATTTTTGTTAGGGGTTTGAAAAAGTGCCAATATTTCATAGAAATCATCTCTATCACATAAACTATAAGAGTATTTCTTGTAGAGATTTATATGGACTATAATAAGTAAAAGTATATTTCCATCATACTTATAAATTTAGTTATATATGGGAGCCATGGTAAATTATGAACTGATCTTAATAAAATTTTGCACTTTGTTTTTGAAATTTTAGTTTTATGGAATTTATACACGTTAAAGAAATTTTCGTAAGAAGGGTTCATATGGAAGTTATGGCCAATGATGGAAGTTATAGGAATTTAAACTTTTTTAAAACTATCTTTTGTAAAATTTCATCAAAATATTAAATCGAATCAAACTCTGTGTTACAATATTTGAACAAACACACAATATCTCATACACCTTTTGTGTAGTAGGGTGTAAAAAGCCTTTTAGAACGACTGTGATTTGGTGTCTTATCCATTTAAGTTTCTTTGAAATCGAAACAAACTGTCTGTATGTTATCTCAAGGAGAATATATTCACATAAACAATTTTTATTAACTAGACCTCTGTTTTTTATTAACACAGTTTAAAAAAAATGCTAAAAATTAATTTTTTTATTTTTACCGAAAAAGTTTGCCTGGGCTTTCATCTGCAACAGTATTGTAATTTTTTTTAATAAACTTTGTTACTCATATTATAAATTCACCAAAATCTAAAGTATAATTAAATTATTTGTTTTTCTCAAGTTCTGTCATCACAATATATGATCATCGACATTTCAATGCTATTTTTCTTAAAGAACTACATCCAGAATTCAAAAATTTATACAAACATTTTTTTTTCAAAGCCAGAATAGAAAATTTTTTCTTTTCTTGTCACAATTTTTTTAATAATAAAATAAATTCGTTTGTTAATCAGTTGAGAATAGACCTGTAAGTATTTGAAACTCTCGACCAAAGAGTACAAAATACGAAAGTAACTGCCAAAAACCTAAGTCGGTATTAAAAATCGTAACTTATGTTGTGAAAAGTAAATAAAAACACATTTTGGTTTTCAAAACAACGACTTTGTTTAATTGCCCTCGATGAATATTGTAGTTTAAAAGAAAATTTTGTTTGATTCATATGTCAAGCTAAATCTTAAAATAATTAAAATTTTAAATTCAATTTATTTTGTAGCATATTTTTAAGTCGTTTTTGACATCTTAAATTTACATTCAACTTCATCTGTTTGATTATTTTACAAAAAAAAGTGAAGTAAGTAAATAAGTTAACATGAAGTATGTAAACACAGCATTCCAATTTTTTTTTCATACATAAAGGTTACGTATTTTATTGTTATTTTCTTTGTATTATATTTTTTCTTTGTTAATTTCCATAAAAACGTGAAGAATTTTTTTTAAACCGATAAATGCTGATCTTGTTGTTTTGCAATGAATATAAGTCCACAAGTATGTTTAAAATAAACATGCCTACAAATAAATTTGTATAGAATACTTTTGCAATCATAAGGCCACAGTTTAACAATTGTAAATAAATTGAGTTTAAGTTTAAATGTCTTTCTTTATAGTTTTTCATTCTTATTCTTAATGGTATTTTGTAGTACAATCAACACTAAAGAGAATCTCTATTAATATACACAGAAAAAATGAAAAAAATAAAATCAATCATAAAATATATTAGTAAATAATTCATTCAAATAAAAATTTGTTTAAATTTACACCTCTCATGAAAATTATTATATTAATTACTAAAAACTAAAAAAATGTCAATAAAAAAATTAATCAAATCAATTAAGTGGATAATTGAATGAATTAAAAATTTAAATGAGAAATAAAATCTTACTTAAATTTGATTTTTATTTTAGTTTTAACTGCATATATTTATTAAATGCGAAATTGAACATCTGTGTTGATTGAAATATATATGGTAATAATTTTTTCTGTGTATGTACATTAGACTGTCCCATATAGAAAAATTTTATAGGAACACTCCTCAAATGATGCGTAAAAATTAACTGAATATGGGAAAAATATTTAAAAAAATCTTAATCTTCAGTTCCCTACAAGCGATTGAATGTCACGTGTCATCCAAAAAATACTATTGAGTTTGGTCTTGATATGGGTATTAAAAAATTCGCAGGCCAATTATAGAAAAAAATATTTTAAAAATTTTTTGCAAGAATTTTGGCCCATAAGCCGTCATTTCAGTAAATCATGAAAAAAACATATTTTTCTTAATAAATATATGTAAAAATTTTTTAATTTTGTTCTTTTTAAGGCTAAAATTTAAAAAAAATTTGCGTTGTAGTAAGAACTCTTGCCAATACGATAAACATTTCGATTAAAAAATCAAAACTTTTTTTATCAAAATATATGGGACCCATGATTTTAAAATCGCAAGTCAGCTAATTTTTACGCATCGTTTGAGGGGTGTTCCTACATCGAAATCTCTAAAAACGCTAATCTGGGACAGATTAAAAAAAAAACAACTTTTTATCAATATAAATGTTAATGCTTAATGTATATACTTTCAAACAAAAATTAAAATTAGGCTAATTATAGTTAAATTATATAAATTATTTTAAAAACATTTTGAATCAATTGATGTTTTAATACTATATTGATAAATATTTTTTCAATTTTAATAAAATTAAAGATAATGATTAGACTCCAAATTTCAAAAAAAATGTCTTTCTTTCTATGAAAAAAATAAATAATAAATAAATAAAATAAATAAATTAAATTAAATAATAAATAAATAAAATAAATAAATAATAAATAAATTAATAAATAAAAAAAACAACTTTTATCAAATATAATGTTAATGCTTAAGTATAACTTTCAAACAAAAATTAAAATTAGGCTAATCATAGTTAATTATATAAATTATTTTAAAACATTTTAATCAATTATCGTTTTAATACTAATTGATTAAATATTGTTTCAATTTTAAATAAAATTAAACATCATGAATTACGACTCAAATTTAAAAAAAAATGTCTTCTTTCTTTGAAAAAAAAAATAACTAAATAAATAAATAAAAATAATAATTTTAAGTATAACAAACTTAAACTGAAATAAATTAAAAATAACATAATAGCAAATTAAGCCCAAATCCATTAATACATTTAATTGACACCATCATTCTGTCAGTTATTAAAATAAATGTGATTGCAAGGTCTCTTAGACATTATTTTAGTTTAATGCTGTCAATACAAACCATAAATATTGTCTTTAATATAAAATAAGCTTTTAAACATACAAATCTTCATTTTTGCGCTGTAAATATTTTAATATAATTAACAATCATTTATTTGCACTTAGTAGATTGTAGAAGCAGATAATATGAACATCATAAAAACAAACAAAACAGACCTAGAAAAGTCTGTTTAAAATAATGTTTCTTTTTTTTTATCCATAAATCTGTTAACAATAGAATGCGATATGGATAAATTACAATAACAATACTTGTAAGTAATAAAACTATAAAAAAATCACATTGAGGTGACCGTGTTTTTTTTTAATCTTTAAATTACCGCCTTCTGTTTGTTCTATATTTACGATATGTGTTTTCTTTTCTTTTACAAGATAAGAGATGACTAAAACGATTTGTCATATTTTATTTTCCTTCTTGTTTGCCTTGCTCATAGAAAATTGCTGAGATTTATAACTTTTATTTATTTTTTATAATTGAAGATGAAACTTTTGTAGAACTTATAAAAAAATGATGATAAATTGAAAATTCTAAGGAAAATGACTTTGAATAATAATTTTATTTTGTTTAGTTTAATTAAAGTTTAAGTGTTGAATAAAAATATTACTAAGATGTTAAAAGTTCTTTAGTAATAGTTTGCAATCTACGATTGATATTATTCTCAATTATTGAATAGAATTAATTTAAATAGATTTTAATGTTATTGAAATTATTGAAATTATAATTAGAAAAAAACTTAAAAACTAACTAAAACTTGATAATATCTATGAATGTCTTTTAAACTATTTATTTATAAATACCACCTAATTCCCTGACCAGCTAGAAATCTATACAGCTATAAATTCACTTCAACATACCTCACATCTGGCCATGTGAAATTTTCTTAAAAGGTCTCTAAATGAACTGAGATGAAGACAATCAAATCATAGTTTTGCTGTTTAAAAAAAAATATACATATATTTTATCTGTATGAAAACAAGATTTTCAATGTAATCCACATTTCTTGTGGGTCCATAAATGGCGCGGACAAAATTATTTGAAAATTTTAGCATTTCAAAATCTGGACCTAGGTATTGCAAAACGAAGATTAATTAAAATGAAAACTGTAAGAGCATTGGATCTCCAAAGCTTCAATCTTAGAGGTCTGCTAAAATTCTATATTCATCTTCTACGTCGAATATTTTTGATTCTACCGCACTGTGCAATGTTCCATATAAATATAAATAAGTTCAACATTTGTTTATCGATTTTAACATTGTGAATATCTCCAAAAATATTAAGCCGTGAAAAAACTGTACACACAGAAAATAATTCAATTGTAAAATGGTTAAAATAATAAAATTGTTTAAAAATAACCGACATTTTACTTAAATTATTAAAAAAAAATTAATTTATACTTAAAACAATTTAACTTTTATTATAATTAAATTATTGTTATTAAATATGAAAAATTATTCAGCTAAACCAATATTTGTCTATGTAAAATTCCTTTAACAAATTTGATACACTCAAATAAATTTTAGTACTATGAATTGGAGTATAACAATATTCAAAATATAATTATCAAAAAACCAGAATAATAATTCGTGTCCTTAACAAATGAAAGCTGAGAACGATATATTATTTTAGTTAACGTATTCATTATGTTGAGTGCTTTAATATAAATAAATACTTACAATAAATTGAAAAATGTTCATAATATTGGAACTCTCAATTATATATTCAGTTCTATTTACCAGCAAATATTTAAAAAATATTAAATTCAGTATTTACGATTGAATTCTATGTAGCATTTATAACCGAAAATTGTTAACAAACAACAACTAGTTTTAGTTGCACATACCGATTTGTTTTGTTTTTTTTTTTTTTATATAAAATAGTTGTAGCTACAATATAAATAAATATATAAATAATTTATTACCTTGACCAATATTTTTTTATAGTTTACAGTAAGGTGTTATAAGAAAACGAAATATTCAGTTGTTGCAATCGATTTCCGTCCGATTGACAATAAATTCGGTTGCAATATCGAACTTTTTTTTTTTTTGTTTCTCTATCTAGATATATTTTGTAATTAATTTTCATTCCTTAAAATCAAATCTTGTAAGTTTATAAAATATTTTCGACACTATTTGTCATAAATATTTTTTTTATACATAATTAAAAATAACCTAAATCAAATTCTGTTCTAACTAAAAAATATATCTAAAAGTTTGCTGGGTTTTTATATACAAATTATATTTAGTGTGGCATAATTATTTTCACATACATTTTTACATGCATGAATTTATATTTAGCCCACATTTAACATAAAACACCTCTTATCATTTAAAAATAAAAAAACGTACATATATTTTTTTTCTTTCCAGAGCATTTCATTCAATCCCATTCCACACTCACACACCTTAGATTCGGTTTAGTTTCGTTTTTATTTATTCATTTTTTTTTTATTTTACTGGGTTACTCCTATAGAGATACCACTCGTCGTACTTGGATTTAGTTCGTATGTTTAAATATTTATATACTTATATATATTAAAAAAAAAGAGTTGTATGTTTCGTTGTCTATTTACGTATAGATATCGGATTTCATAATTTTATTTCAACTTGTTTTTGCCACACAACATCAACAACAACAGACCATGTCCATGGGTTTTTACTCTTCAACTCTCTTATGACTTCAATTAAAGAGTAACTTTATACATTTTCCAACCCCTGTTCTAAAACTCTTTTATCGATTTTAAATCTCTTTTTTTTTTAAACAAACAACAAAATAAAAGGTGTAAATTACTGCATAGAATTGCAATGACATGAACAAAGCCCAGACCCAGACCAGACTAGACACAGAACACACATAAACGTGTTAAACAAAATTCAAAATACAAAATTTTAAACATTCAGACGGAGTTTCACAATGAAAAACTTAATGCAGAATATAAGTAAATCATAGAAAAAAATAATAATAAATAAATTTATAACTTCAAAACAGAACAAACGTCAATCTAAGTATCAGTTTTAGAACAGAATTGTTTAGAGTAACGAGTTGAGTTGTCGTAAACTACAAAACCTATTTGAAATATAAAAAAATACAAGGTTTTAATAAATGTGGTTAAAGTGAAACAGTTTAGTACCAGTTTGTAACAACTGTCAACAAACAGCAAACAATAATACCAGCAGCAACAACAACAACAACTACAAAAACATAAAAATAAAAACAAATTCATACTTCGTATATAAAATACATAATAATTTTATTGCCATAAAATAAATACACGTACGTGAGTGATGTCTAAATCATTATATAAAAAAATAAAATAAACAGAACAGAACAAAAATTTCAAAATTTCTTTTAAATAAAAATTAAAAGAAAAAATAAACTGAAACAAGTTAAAGTGTTTTTAAAACTATTTAAATAAAAAATAATAATAATAAAATGTTTGCGGTTTAAGAAAATAAATTTTTAAGTTCAAAAGTTTGTTGAATCCTTAGCAAAGAACTAAACTACAGAAACCAAAGAAGGTGAGTGAGTGATTGACATATAAATTGACAGCTACAATTGGGGCTAACCGGTCGCTATGTTATTTTAATATCGTTTTAACAAACTCATAAAATTAAAATAATGTTTATTTTTTTATTTAAATGGGAGTGAACTAAATGAATAATATTTGCATTTGGCTTAAAAATTATTTGACTTATTTATAAATATATAAATTGAGTTTAACTTTATTTAAAGTAATTTTCTTACGAAAAAGGGCGTTACAAGGAATTCTCGGTTATTCCAAAATAATATTATTTTATTGTTTATGTATGTATGTATGTATGTTGTTTGCCAAATACATTTTCCAATGTAGAATTATTATTATTTAAGGCCTCAAAAGTGCAAACAACCTTTTAAAAAAATATTCGTTATGAGGTACTTCTAACTAAGGTTTAAAAACATGTTACAAAAAAATATATTTTAATTAAAATTTAAATTTTGTATATTGCATATTTTTAACTTTAACTTTCAAGCGTGGTATGTATCGCAAACCACGCTTTTTATTCTCTTTATAACTATAAACAGTAGAACTAAATATGTTATGTATGATTGAGAATTTGTGTCAAATATAGTAGAGTTCTGCATAAATGGTGGTACTAAGTTTGTCATTTCGTTAGTAATAAATTAATTTGTAATATATATTTTTTTTTTATTTGTCTGTAATTATTTCGAAAACCCCAAAAAAAATATGTATGTATGTATGTATGGTAATGTATGTGTATGTATCTTGTATTATCGATAGATAGCTTTATTATGTATGTATGTATGTAGTATGTTGTATGTATGGTTATTATTGTATGTATTACTGTATGTCATGTATGTATTATGTATGTATGATTGCCCTGTATGTAGATGTATGTATGTAATGTATTTGGAACTCTACTAATTATCATTAATTTTAAAAGAATACAATTTGCTTAATTTCATATTATTCCAAATGGGTCTACAATCTACTCTCTATCTTTTGTTAAGTCCTAATATAGATATAATTATTAGGTAATGTAAAAAATTAATATTTTGAAAAATTTAATAAAAAAACAAAAATAAATATGTATCTATAAAGTTTACCTAACTATTTATTGATATACATAACTATTAACTAAAGCCTTATATAATATTAAATGAATGTATTATGTGATTTAAATCTTTTATATTAAAATCAATTTTTAACAAGGCTCATTTAAATAACAAATACACAGAAATATCGCTTTCGTTATATATTTTTTGATCAAAAGAATTTGCAATCATGCAAATAAAATATTTACAAAAGTAAAAGATAATCTATTATTAAAATAATATAAAAAAATTAAAAGAAATATTGAGTAAAAAATGCTTGCAGTAATATTTCAACATTCATTTCATTTCTCTAAATTTAAGAGAATGTAATAAAAATAATAATAATATCAATTGGCCATGGACCACATTATACTACTCACATTAGTTCTCCGTTGAAAAACAAACTACACATTTTGGAGAAAATTACTTACAAGCTTATCTAAGAAAATTTTCAATTTAAAGTTTACTACTCTAGTTTTGAAAGAAAAATCATGGTAACCTTGTACATTTTTAATAACTGGAAAATTAGTACTTTATTTTAAAAAACTGGAACGAATTAGTAGCATTAAATTCTCATGTAGTTTTAATCAGATAAGGTTTTGTATCGAGTTTTGTGATTTAAAGTTGAAACTTTTTTGAAAATTGTTATGTTTTTCGAATTTTGAAAATTTGTATTTTATTTGGAAATTTTTATTTGCTTTGGATTTTTGTACTTTTCTCAATATTTGTATTTTTTGAAAATTAGTACGTTGTTTAATGCTGCATCCTACACCAACATTTAGTTAATATCAGTCAGCTTAGAATCACTTTCTAGGTAGATTTATATAAACATTTATCTGTGCACCGAATTTCGTGGAGATCAGTTCACAATAAATCATAGTTTCATTTTAGTACTTTTTTCAAATTATTTCTTTTTTAAATAGTTGTAGTATTCGAAGGTAGTTTTTTTTTAATCCATAACTTTTTTGGATGAAATTTAAACTTTTTTTATAAACATTACGTTTTTTATTTTATTTCCTTATAATTTGTATTTTTTATTTCAATCTGGCTCTTCAATGAAAATTTTAATTTGAAATTGGTACTTAAAGACATTCTTTGAAATGATAAATAAACATGAAAATTCAGAACAATATTTGTACCTTTCTTTAATTTGTTTTAAAGAAAATTCCATAGGTAATTTTTTCTTTTAAAATTAGTTCTTTGAAATGATAAAATATTTTGAGGGTGATTCATTAGCAAATTTAATAAAGTACCAATTCTTTAATATATGTTAGTTATTTTATTAATAAATAATTATTTTATGAAAATTTTCTTTCATACTGTTTTAAATATTGTTGGTTTTAAAATTGAAAAAATTTTGACAATTATTCTTTTTTTTTCATTTATTAATTTTGGCAAAATTGTCTTCTTAAATATATAATTGACAAATTAAAACTTTTTAAGAATTGGTACTTTTTTGGTGTTGAGTATTTATGAACACATATTTTGTTGTATTCTTACCCTTAAAAAATTATTCTAGCATACGAAACGTTTTCAAACGTATAAAATTTGTAAGAAAAAATTAAAATTTCTTCCATACAAATGAGGCCCAAACATTTTTTTCAAATTTTAATATTCTTAAATTTTTGCAAAATAGAAGTTTTTTTAAAGGCGATAATTTTAGGAATTATCATGTATTGGTATATTATTATGAAAAACCGCTTTGGTCTGGATTGGAGCTAATAATATATATATATTTTTTTTTTGCTATTATTAAATAAAAAAAATCTTAATGAATTAAATTTCACACAATTCAAATTGTTTTCATGATTAAAAACGTTTAGTACCTCTCAACATTGTCCAATATTTTGTAGTCTATCACTTATATTGTTAAACAGTTTGTATCTAGGAAAGCTTTAAGAAACCTTAAAAGAATCACAAAAAACACAAATATATCCTTTCTTCCTCCTCCCACAAAATACCCTTGACCATTTTGGTTTATTTTTATTCCTTTGGTATTCCTTCAACAGAAGGAGTAAATATTTAACAGTGTGTGGTGGTGCACTTTACTATTTTAAGCTTTTTCATTCATGAATTTTTCTTTTAAGAGTCTAGACGCTTGTAAGTGCAATGTATTCTGTTGCATGTCATGCAATAAGTGTGTTGTCGCTGGTTTTTCTTATGTTATTGCTGTTGTTTTTGCTGCTGCTGCTGTTGTTGTTTAGGTAGGCGACAAATAAAACGCCTACATTTTCAATATACGAAAGAAACATTTATTTATTTATACGTGTTTATATCTGCATGTGTACTCGTTTCATTAAATGCGTTCGTTTGTATTTTTATGACTCCTTATTTTTTTGTTGCACTAAGAGAAGGTATCCTAAAGGCACAAAGAGTTTTGGTTCGTGTCATAAAAAGGAATGAAAAAAAAAAAATTAAAAACACCGGCAGAAGTTGGTTGGCCTCATTGAATGCCAGCAAAAATATTTCTTTTTATTATACATACATATATACATACAAATAAGTATGTATGTATGTATATTTTATATTTATTCATATTCGTCTTTTTAACACCATTTATCTTAACTACTGTTTCTTATTAGTATCTTTTCATTTTATTTTTTGCTTTTTTTTATTTGTTATGTGTTTGTAATATCTACTCCTCATTATACAGTCGTATTGTATAAACACACAAAAAAACATCGACGACAACAGCATATACATACATACATGTCTGCAACAGCTGTTTACACTAGCATTGAAATGTTATATAAATTCTTAATAAAATAATTTAACATAATTTTGTTATATTAGTTATTTGATATTTATTTCTTTTATATGTGTTTTGTTTATTGCATACCTTTGTTGGCTAGTGTAAACACTTTATTAGTATTTAAATATTCTTTGTTTTTTAACTGAAAGCAGAGGTAGTTCTTGCATACCATTTAACGAGTACATGTGCATAATATTCTGTCATGACTTGAGCATGCAAATATGCCTGCCAACCAGGCAAACCAGCCATTCAGTCAGTTAGTCAGTCAGTCAGCTCGCATACAAACACTAGCTCCATACAAACTTATACATTTTAAGAACTTCTCATGTAGTTCATTCAACTTTCAGGGTTATGAAACGTCTTATCTGTGACGAATCACTAAATCATAAGATTGCAGGATATGAAAAAGAAATTGTTTTTTTCCCTTCTAAAAATGGCAACACTTATACACACTTGTAAAATATTTAGTTGGTAAAAAACTAAAATAGATTTGTAAGAAAATTTATTTTAAAATGTTTTTCACGCGTATCCGTTAAGAAACATTTATGAAAACATAAGCGCTTACACAACAACATATGTAATTAAAATTTTTAAAAGGAAACTTAATGTAAAGTATATTTATGTTCTTACTTTTTAGTTAGAAACTTTGTTAAAAGGATGTGTCCTTAAACGTTTAATAAATTTAATATTTTCAAAGTTTACATTAGTTTTTGAGATATTTGGACAAAATTTATTTGATATTTCACTTTTTATGGGAGGTGGTCTGATCTCACCTATTTTTTTAGTATGAGTTAACATTTACTCTTGAACAATTTGTAGAACATTTATGCTTTTTTCGTAAGAGATATCGGACAAAATATTTTTTGTTAACAAACTGAATTTGTCCATTTGCAATACCAAACAAATCTTAGATATGATGAGAAAGTCGGTTGAGTTCGACTATATGACACGCTACAGCATTGATCATAAAAATTCGGGAATATTCGACCTGTAGCCCATTGTAGTTAAACACAATAACTAAATGTAAAATTGATTTTTCAAATATAAAATGCGTTGGTACTCACATTTGGATAATTTTATGCACTTTAGGACGTTTTAGGGCGAATCTTACGAGCACCCAGAGTATATATTTAAATATTAAATTGATATCAATACGATAGATCAAAAAGGATGTTTGGTTAGGAATATGCCTTTTCAGAATTGTTCTTTTCAAAAATTGATACCACTTGTGAAGGACATTAAAACGTACAGTATATATTCAAATATAAGCCACCGATATAATTCGAAAATATCATTAAAAATAACCCAGCAAAAAAAATTTACTGACTTGGATGCAATACAACTGACGGAAGCAACATATTGCTTACTTAATTGCATAAAGCTTCCGAAAATGCAATAGAGTAAGTTATAGATGATGTTCGAAATACACATTCCCTTACAATAGTGCTCCGCATAAATAAAAATTACCATTCCATTGCTTCTAGGCGGCTCATATCGAACAAAAATCATGCATTATAAATGCGCTTTAGCAATGCTTATATAATAATTCTCTCAATTGCAGATCAGACTTTTGTAATAAAACATTACTGGATTTTTGATCGAGATGAGCCGCTTAGAAGCAATAGAATGTGATTTTTTTTTATTTTTCGGAGCACTATGGTAAGGAAGATGTTTTTTGTGCAGAATCCATAACTTACAGTATTGCATTCTTGAAACTTTATTTAATAAAAAACTAATATACCCAGCAAAAACTTGGCTTCCAATTTAAAAAGCAACAGCTTACTGTATGCATTACATTGTAGCCTTATTCGCCACTCGCAGCATTACCTAATAGTACTTCAATAACTGGGTTTTAGTAAATATGAATGTAATTTGGGTTTTACGTGGCTCAGTTGCCTAAAGCGCCTAAAAAAAATATATGTACATAAATTTATTGAAGGTTCAACTCCCAATTGAGGCAAACGTTATTTTATTTCCCTTTATGAAAAGCACTTTTTGCCACATAAAAATATAAGTCGTCTATGGTGTAACTAGTAAGACGGCAGACTAACAAACACAAACAGTATTGTNNATCGCTTATGTAAGCAATGCTATTGCTTCCAAGTAAGCACCATTTTTTGCTGGGTAATACCATTACTTAGTTATTCTCCTTACGTCAAATATCTTCTCCAATGGAATTAAATTTTTCGAAGGATAACAATATTTAAAAAATATTATATTACTAGGATTCTTAGCTTTCATTTGACACCCATATTAGAGTGATAATATTTCCATAAATATATTTGGGCGATTTACAAAATGTGCTATTGTGTCGTATTTTCATAATATCATAAAATGTTTTTTTTTTATCCATTGAAAAATTATAGGACATATGACAATATGACTTAATAGCACACCTTGTGAATCTTTAAATTATATTTATATTTATTGTTTGTTGTTATATCCTAAATATATATTTACAGGATTCACAAGGTGTGCTATTATGTCGTATTTTCATAGTATCATAAAATTTTAATATAGAAAAGCAATAACAATATTTTTTTATCCAGTGAAAAATTATGGGACATATGACATGATAGCACACCTTGTGAATTCCCCAAATATATTTATATTTATTTTTTAATGTTATATTCTATGAAAATTTGAAGTCCATTTAACATAATGGAGATAACCAGAGTACACATTTCTTTAGTCTCATAAAATTATGAACTTTTTTTTTCTTTTCTATAAAAGTCAATCTTAGATATTTCTCATGAAATAATAATGATTTTTATCTTAACATCTATTGTCTTTTTATGTACATTATGTACAAAAATTGTTCGTTAAAATTCGAAATGAAAAAAAAAAAAATAATAATAATAAAATTATAAAATTAAACTCAAAATCAATTTTTTTTCTAATAAAAATTATTTATTAAAAAATTATATGTTTTTCTTTATTTATTTTTTTCATCAAACTAAAAATTAAAAAAATTGACAACTAAAATTTATTTTATAACTTAAGGAAAATAACAAATAAAAAATTATTTATTTTTAATTTAAAATAAACTTTTTGACACTTGATTTTCTACCCAAAGTCCTTAAACATAAAAAATATTTAATTTGATTTTTTCTTTAACAAATAATTAATAAAATTATAATAATTTTTAATTATTATAAGAGAAAAAAATTAAAATAAAACCAAGTCTTGAGATGTAAAAAAATAAAACATAAAATATTAAAATTAATGACTTTAGAGCAAAAAATAAAATTTAAGAAAAATAAATTGACTTAAAAACAAAACGTAATAATTAAATTATTTTAAATATTTCATATAAAAAGAAAATTATTTCATATTTTATTATTAATGAAAGCATTTGAAGTGAGTAAAATGATTTCATATAATATAAACTTAACATTAAAAAAAAATAGAAACAAAATGATAATTAAAAATAAATTATTGCCTTTTAATAAAATTGCACAAAAATATTATTTTTATTTTTTTGTTTGCTATAGTTACTTAATTTTATAAATGATTTCGTTTAGGGGTTACTTTTTTTTTGTTAAGAAAAATTCAAATTTTTAACTTTTACGAATTTATATTAATATTTATAATAACTCTTAAAGAGTTTTATTATTTTTCTTTCTTTTTTGTGTTTTAAAGGTAGTTGTTCTTGTACAATTTTTAAGGTTTTAAGGTATTTTTTTTTATAATGTCACTTATTTTATTGTTTTTATAAGATGATGACTAAGTTTTGTTTTCTGTTGTTGGTTTAAATTTACGTATTTTAATTTGTTTTTATGTTTATTTACTTTTTTCATTATTTTTGTTAAGTTTTTCTTATTAATTTTAAAAAAAAAATCTATTATTTACAGGTTTTATTTTAATTTGTTTTATATTTTAACTACAAAATAATGGGTTTCTTTTAAAGAAAATATTTTGTTAAAAAAAAAAGAAGTAAATGAACAAATTATAATTAATTTATAATTATGTTTATTTTAAATTAATGCTAACAATGAAAAGCTTAAAGTTAATTTCATTTAGGTCCATTGTGGTTGACTTTATATTTTTTTCAATTTATTGATTTTATTATATATAAATTTTATTATTTTTATATTTTATTTAAATTTAAACTTAACTAATAATGTGTGGCATTTTATAAAATTGTATTTCTTATTTGCATTTATAACTAAATTGTATGTATGACACTGTATATGAATAGTTTTAATTAATTATAATTTAAACTACACTGGTCAACAGTGTATTTTAATTGAATGAAATTTTAGTTTATAAGTCACAGACCGAATTATTTAATAATTTAAAAAGAATAAAACAAAATAGAAAATAGAAAAATTTTTAACAATTTAATTAATTTAAGGGAAACATTATTGATGGGATACATTAGCTAAGATTTGAAATAGAAATCATTATTTTCATCATTATATTATTAGTAATTATCTAATAGAAAATAATCGTAGTTAATTTTAGTTAATTTTGAATATCTTTTAGAATCTGTGATTTGTAATTCGAAGTATATCCCCGTAAAAAAAGAACATCCTAAGAAGTCAATAAGAACCTGATCTTCTGATCCAGAAGTAGTGCACATACGGATCATTTCCAATGAATTTAACATAGGCCTGTCATAGGAAGATGTTCTCTTTTTTAAACCTATTCAATGAATATGAAGTCATATCCACAATGTTATGAAAAACTGATTCTTTAAAATTTTCTTTTTATCGCTGCAGGCATTTGAATGGATTTTATATTTAAACTAATTTTTCGTAACAAATATTTGAAAAAAATATCCTCTGAATACATTTTTAATTACATCTTTGGATGTTGATTTTATTACTTTTTAAGATCCCAAAAATATATATCTATTGATACTTTGGAAGTAATGAAAATAAACTTCCTTAAAAATTACTTTTGTTTATTTTTGCTGGGATCCTCCACGATTTACCTAAGACCGTCTTGTCAATGGGAAATATTGTTAGATTTTTAAAACTTTTTGAGGGTTTAAGGTCTAAAATTTTTACTTCATTATGTTAATTATGAAGATAATTAAAAGAAGTAAAAATATAAATAATTTTATATTAGAAAACTTTCAAGATTTAGGTTAAGGTGGGCAGCATATTTAGTTAGGAACTCATAGTAAATTCAATAGCTTGGGATGTAACAAATAGAGATAACAATAGAAATATCCACTATAAACTTGTTTATACTCCTTCAAATCGTGATAACAAAGGCAATTTCGTATTGAAACTTGTTATAGCAATTCAATTTCAATTTAAGTATTTTTTACAATTTCACAAAATTTTTGAACTTTATATTTGTTCAGCAGTATTAAAAAATAATTTTATTTATTAAATGGACAAATTTTTTTTATATAGAAATAATTTAATTACATTTTATAATTTCTACAGCATATATTTAGACAAATTCAGAATCCTCTTACATCAAAAAGGTCTTTGGACTTTATATTTTGAAATTTTATAACCGAATAATTTTTATTTATCTGATGGAAACCTTTTTAAATATATTATTTTTTATATTATTTTCTAATGGTCCTTTGAACCAGTTGTAGCTATAATGACACTAATTTAAGATAAATCATTAAATTTCCATGTAAGTAATTCTTTGAAACTTTAATGCCTTTAGATAGAAGGATTTAAGGACATATAACAAATAATTGTAATTTAACTATTGATTTTAATTTCGTTAACCAGTGTAGTTTAAAATTTAATAGTTTATTTATATAAACTTAAAAAATATGTATGTATATGTATGAAAATAAAAGAAAACTTAATATTTTAAATGACTTTTTTCTTGGTTGTCTCTATGTATGGTTACTTAATAAAAATTTAAACAAATTCTAATTCTCTTCTAGGTTTTCAATTAAATAATAATTATTTAAAATTAATGAAAAAGAATTGATTTTTTTTAAAATTGTTTCAATTGTTGCTGATACATAAACATGTTGTCCATACCAATAGCATTACCACCATTAGATGATGAAGCACTTAAAAAAGCTGGTGGTAGTGATTCACTACTATTTACTGTTGCTGCTGTTGTTGTTGTTGCCCCAGTAGATGTTAAAAAATTTGAACATTGTTGTTTACCTAGTGTTGTAGTAGGTGTATGCTGTGGTAGAGTTTGGTGGGTGTTATTTAAATTTAGGTGGTTTTGCATATATTGTTTCATATTGTGGCGTGTTATATTATTGTTGCTGCAACTAGAATTATTGCCAGCTATATTTATATAATTATGGGCAACATGATCATAATTTTTTTGCTCTTTATTAATTGTTGTTGATGTGGTGGATAACTGTTGTTGTTCGTATTGACTAAATTGTGACGGATGTCTAGTTGTGATGTTGTTGCTATTACTGGTACTAATGTGGTTGTTATTACAATTATTTCTTTTAGTATTATTACTATTACTAATGTTGCTGCTGTTGTTATTATTATTATGAAATTCTTGTTGTTGTGACTGATGGGGATGATAATTTTCTACTATAGTTTTATTGTTGCTATCATTAGTATTATTTTCATTTGGCTATGTTGTCCAACCTCCGGATATTCTGGGACGTTTATGAGCCTGATTGGGACCATCATAGTCACTTAATTGTTGTTGTTGCTGTTGTTGATGCTGCTGCTGTTGTTGCTGCTGCTGCTGCTGTTGATTAACCGCTTTTTGTATGTCATTTAAACGCATATCAGGCGAGGGTACATTACTGGGCGTCACAGAACCTGTATTGATAAAAATGAAATCTAATTAAGAAAAAGATTAGTTGTATTTTTCAAAATACACTTGAAATTTCTTTTTATATTGAACATTTAATAGCTTTTTTTTTAGCTGCTGCTTTTTTAGTTGTTGTTTAAACGAGGATGCAATTATTTTTATTTTAAGGAGAGAAAAAAAAATATGGCAAGTATTAAAATTTTTAACATAGGCTAAGAAAGAAAGTTGAGATTCATTAAAGCAATTTTCATTCTTTAATTTAAAATGAAAATATCAATTTAAGCAATTGAAATTTTTATTTTGAAAAGAATTAATTTACCTCAATGAATCTCTTTTTTGGTATTTAAGTTTCTGGCTTTTTTGTTATATTGTTAGTTGGCTTATTAGTTTTTAATTCAAAATAAGTTTTAAGAATGTTAGATTTATATTTATATTAAGTAATATATTAATTTGGAAAAGTGTTAAAAATCGTAATTTGTGTTAGAAAATTTTGAAAAGTATTAAATATTAATAAAAATAATAATACTTATACATTTATTAATCTAATATAATTCTATTTTTTAAACAAAGATGTATGGATAATGTTATTTAAGACCTTATTTTTTTTAAAAAAACTTGCTTTTATTTTTTCCCTCTCAGATCTGGTTTTTTATGGGCATGTCTAATATCGAGCCTTAAATAACCCAGCTTTGAGATTAACTAAAACATCTTGGATATTTTCATTCATCAAACAAAATGTTAAAAACAAGAAAAAAACTTCAATTTTTCATGAAAATCGTTTTTTATCACAAATTTTGAAATATTTCGAAACTACTGAGCATATAAAAAATTATGTTAGGTTAGGTTGAAAAGGGTGGCGTATTCACGCCTCCATCCAGAGGCCAAAAAGGTCCATTGTGATCCCTTTGAGAAATTGAGAAAAATTTAAAACAGAACAATAGAATAGAAAACTTGGATAAAGAAGAAGAAGAAGAATAAGAGAGGAGTGGAACTTAAACCCTAGCAATTAGTTTTGATTGCCCCTAAGCCATCTTATCCCCATTACAAATCCT
>MINK01172225.1:5265-29097 GCA_001735545.1 Phormia regina
ATATAGATAACAATCGAAAGATTATTATATGTGTAAAATTTTTCGAAAAGAATACCAATTCGTCAACTGACCTTATTCGACCTTAGAAACAAAAAAAATCTCATAATTTTCGACAGTCCTCATGTCATGTTTACTGAGAGCTTATAATGTAATTAGTACTTCGGAATTACATTTTTCTTGCAAATATGTTTACTCAGATATATTGTAAATATTTCAACATTATTTTCTAATAAATATTTTAGATAATTTTGAATTGAAATTTAATTATATTATTTATTAAAACAATTAAATTTCTAATTGATTTCAAATTAATTTTTAAATAAATTGTCAACTGTTAACAAAATATAAAGAATATTAAAAGATTTGTCTATAAAAATAAAGAAATAAAATTAATTTAATTCAAATTTCAAGAATTTTTTAGCTAACTTTGTCTATTTGAGAAATGCAGTTATAATAAAATCAATCATTGTAGTAATTAATATTATCATGTTGATTGAAATTTTTGAAAAATTATTAATATAATCAATTTCGTAATTGAAGTTGATTTTTACGTTTTTCTGTGTAGGCCCTATTAATAGAAATGTGTACTCGAAAATATGTAATGAATTAACTATTATAAGGGATCATTTCGATTATGTTTGCAAAAAATGTGTTAAAAGTGAAATTAAACTTAAGATTTATAAACATATTCAAGAGATTTTTTCTACGTGAAATTTTACTATGGGTCACTGAAATGTAAAATTCCCCGCAAAAATAAACAGATGTCATTTTTAAAAAATTTTCGGGATCTTAAAAAGTAATAAAAGCAACATCCAAAGATGTAATTAAAAATGTATGTAATTAAAAATGTATTCAGAAGATCTTTTTTCAAATATTTGTTACGAAAAATTAATTTTATTAACAAGTTTATTGGATCATCACATGCCGACTATTTGTAAACTAGATGTATTAAATTATTTCCAATGCCAATTATTTCCTTGGTAAAATCTGATAGAGTACCCTTTAATAAAGTGATGCAATTCCTTGTTATCTAAAAATCACGATCACATTCGGATATATAAATCTTGAAAGTCGAAAAAAAGTTAAACTGCCGACCACCTGTATACTTACCTTATAATATGCAAAAATATTTTGTATCATAATTTGATTCATTCCAAAATTTTCAAGTCCTTACAATAAGAAATTTATGTTCTGGAAAAAACTATTCTCTAGTTTCAAGTATATTCTTATTGGACGTGGTTAAATCATATAATGGACGTTATTTCGTAAACAGCATATTTTATTTATTATTAATTTTTCTGTTTAGGCTTAAGTTCATTAATGTAATAATTTTTGTAGGAAACAGAAAGAGATTCATTGGACACTTTAATTTTATTTAATTTATATTTATTATTGATTATTATTATTATTATTATTATTATTATTATTATTATTATTATTATTATTATTTTCTTTTTTCTACGCTCGGATTATACAATTGTTTAACGTTTTCCTTGCTTATTATGAATATAATTTTTTCCTAACTTTTAGAAATATTTATATCTTATTTCATATTTCTTTTATTAATTAATTTTCAAACTGAAGCATATTGCAAAAAAATAATAATAATACCAATGAAACAATAACATAATGTCTACAACCAAATTATTTTTAAAATAAAATACATAGGGCAAGGTACATACATATGTAATGTAAATATACATTTCCTCTCTTTGGCAGCCTTTGGTAGACTTTACACGAATTTACTCAGCTACATTCGAAGAATGTTACAAGATTATGAGCTGGCTGCAACTAAATTATTTTTAAAATTTATTGTGGTTAACATACGGCAAATATGTTTTTTTATAAAAATAATTTTTTCTACGTATACAAACGGCAGAATTTACACTAACTCTCTTAACTCAATTATATTCGATTATTTACTCAATTACATTCGGCGAATATTACAATATTAATATGAAGTTTTTATTTATATATTTTTAGTAGAATAATAAGTAACTAGAATAAAAAAGGAAAGATTTTTATAAAACTAAGAAATAGAATGAGTAAAAAACTTTTTTCTGGCTAAAAGAAATCTCACTCGTAAAAACAAGAAGTAAAAATCTCAAATGTGAAATTTTTACGAAATTCATCTCAACTGCACTGAAGTGCATAAAATCTCAAAGATTATACGCATTATTCTGTATTTTTAGATTTAATATATTTTTCATAAGAAAATGAGAGAAGAGCTCAGACGAAACCGGTCACAAGGTATTTTTTAGAAAAGGGTTAGATCTTTCAGAAAAGCACTCATTCTTGTTTATTTCTGTGCTAATGAAATCATTTTTTATATATGAAGTGCTTATTTTTTCATGCGCGCTGCTTACTTTGGTATAAACTAAATTGAAAAAAAAAACAACTTATGGCAAAAAAAGGCTTTGTACATTGAAAAAATGTACATGAATTTACTAAGTTACATTCGAAGAATCTTACACAATTAAGGCTAAGATTTTAATATATTTTTTTTCCAGGTATCCTAAGTAATTGGAATAAAAGAAGAAGACCTTTAATAAAATTAAAAATAAGAATCAGTAAAAAGCACTGCTGTGCTTAAAAAAACCCACTATTCGTAAAATGGAAGAAAAATTCTAAAATACGGAATTTTTATTAAATTCATATAAACAAACTGCAATAAAGATTTTTGTTTAAAGGCATTATTTTATATTTGTAAATTGTATTTTACACTTTGTAAAATATTGGTGAACTGTTGGCATAAATATATTGTTCGGAGTGGCTTAAAGTTATTCTTAGTCCACATTGCTAGATCTATCACGTCCCCGCGGGAAGTTGGTAGCAATTGCTGCAATATTTTAAATTTGATCCTCAGTACCATTTGAGTACAAATTGACACCAAATAGCCACTAAAGTTCCAGTTAAGTACCAATTGACACCTAACAGTTATCAGAATTCCAGTTGAGAACCAGTTTAAAAAGCTAATGAGCAATTATAAACATGAGAAAAATAAAAGTAACCTAGGTTCGTGTCGGGGTTACGCCAACGACATTAATAAAAAAATATAAATCGTAAATATCAAAAACAAAAAAAAAAAAAAAAAAAAAAAAAAAAAAAAAACAAAAAAAAAATACAAAAATGTATTATATGTATTATATTTATTTACACGGAATATGCCCTTTCGGGTTAGTTCTGTGACCTGTCCCAAAATGGTTAAAAAGGGTGAATTTCTTCTTCCTAGGCCAACGCCATGTTAAAATACAAAGTGTTGGAACATACAAAGTGTTGGAACCAGAGCCGCTACCTGTCACTTTGGGCAATACCCGTGACATGTTTTGTGTTATTTCTTTAAAATGTAATGTAAAAAAAAATGAGAGAAAAATAAAAAAAAAAAAAATAGCAAGCAATCACTACTTAATAAAATTTAATAAACACTCATTAAAACTGACTATAAAATAACTAAGATTGGGATTAAATTTGACCCATAACTAAAGCCAGGCGCGGATCCACGGGGAGGGAAAAGGAAAATTTCCCTCCCCAAAATGACAAAAATTTAATAAAAAAATCTGCACAAAGTCATACAATTTAAGGAAACAGTTAAGAAAATCAATCGATTTTCCTCCCCCAAAAGCTTGAGCTGGATCCGCGCTTGACTAAAGCCAATCTTAGACTATATAAGCTTAGTATTAAAGTTTATTAAAAGCTTTTTATAGACTTACGATCAGAGAAAATATTTCACTACATAAAATAACTGCTATTAAAGCCTATAAAAAACTATATAAAACCCCAGAAAGAAATATTTTTAAAGTTTTTTAAAGCCTTAAGTCTAAGCTTTATAAAGTCTCTTGATTAAAGCCTATTATTAGTTATAAAAAACCTAAGATAATCAAAGCCTTTGAAAGGCTTTATTAAAACTTAAAATAAATTAATTTAAAGGCTTTACAATGGCTTTATAAAGTGCCATAATTAAAGCTTATTATTGATTATATAATCTATATAAGAACTTGCTATTTAAGCCTATAAAATCCAATATAAAGTTTTAAAAATAAAGCTTTTTAAAAGCTTTACAAAGTCGTTTAATTAAGGCATATAATTGAATAAAAGACCTTAGATTGATCGCTATTAAACATCACACAAAATCTTTTGATCAAAGCTTTTGAAAAGCTTTATTAAAACTTGTTTATTAAAACTTATCGCCATCAGTATTTTAGCATAAAATGCATTTTTCTCATTTTATGTAGAGTAACTCGTGTCATTACAGCAATTATGCCAAAATTTAAAACTTTTTATGTTAAGACTAAAGTAAATCCGGTTCAAAACCTGTTTTTTTAGGAATATCTCCGCCATTTTTAAACCAAACTTACTGAATTTCATTATCAAACTTTTCGAAAGATTTTCTAAATATTTAATATTTATGCTGTACATGTCAGTTATCGATGGGTTTCATAAACACCATTTCAACCGACAATCGCACATTGGAACGGGCGGACATGGTCCTATCATTATAGAATAAAATGCGTTTATCTCATTTAATGTAGACTAACTCGTGTCATTAAACCAATTATTACAAATTTCAAAACTATTTATTTTAAGCCTAACTAAGGCAATGTTAAATTTTTGTATGACAACTCCTACTAATGTTTGCCCCATCGTCATCAGAGAACAAAGAACTTTGTTGGGGCTTTTAATCAGTGACTTAATGCCTTAAGGTTTTCTATAAAACATCTTATATATATACTAAAGTAAAAGTATTATTTAAAATCTATTCTTAAAATTTTATTTTCTAATAATCGTATAGGGTACCATCAGTTGTATTCCCTTTTTTCTTGTTTTTAATGATTATTTCAAAGCTAATATTTTCTACCGCAACTACATAGTCATGGTGACTAGTATGTTATGTACCTTTATACTTATCATGGATTTTAACTGCACACAAATTCTCAGAACTGCACTTGTTTTTCATATGAGTATACAAAATATATTTGCATTTTGCAGATAAAAAAACAAATATTTTACATCCAGCTAAATAAAAAAATAAAAGATATTAAATTTCTAAGAACTAATTATTAAAGACCTTTTAATGTTTATGAATTCGAAGAATTTTTGAAAAAAAAAAGATCTAACGTATAATGAATTTACATTGAAAAAACTGCAGCATTTACAAGTTTTCATTTTTCCTGTAAACTGCCATTTAATTACATAGAATTGGAGAAAAAATAATTATGATAATATTAAGTGAATTTTTGGTTTCCTATGAATCCTAAACCCACAAAAAAACTATTGTGAAAAAAACAAAATTTTTATGCTATAAATACTGTTAGAAAATGATTGCAAACATTATATTTTATTTATCAATTAAGTGTTAAGTTTATTTATTACAAAAATTATTATTTTCGTTTGGTGAGTGTAAATGTGATCTTAATACACAGAGAAAATTGTAGAGTTGAGATAAATGAATTTGTTGTTCTTAGAAGTTTTTAGACATTTTTAATAGTGTTTGCACTAAAATTTGTGAATCAAAATTTTTCATTTTATTTGAGAAAATTTGTTTAACAATTTCTGTTGTTATAATGAAATTTTAACAATCTGCCGAGATACATTTATTGAGTGATCAATTAAATTTGCATCAGTGTATGTGAGAAAAGAAATGAACCATTTATATAAAATAAATATGAAACTATGTTCGTTATTTTTTCCAAGCTTAAAAAAAAACTTCTTCTCATAAGAGAGCATAATGGGTTCACACATTATGCTCTCTTAAACTCGCGCCGATTTGGCTCAATGTTACTATGCCATAAAGCTTTGGAATGGTACCAAAACAATAATATAGTCTTTGTACCAAAAGAGATTAAGCTTCCAAATTGTTCAGAACTAAGGTCATTGATGAATATTGGGCCCTTGTGAAAAGGTGTCTGAAAATATTTTAAAACTGTTCTATAAAGAGAGTAAAATAGCTATCAAATATGTAAATAAAGTTATCAAAAAGTGTCCACGAATTCATAAGTAATGGTTAGAATTTTAAAAAATATATTTTACTGTAAATTGTGATGTAATATCAATTAAATAAACAATAATGAAAACTCTAAGGTCAACAAATTCGAAATTATGTGTTTTACCTGACCATGAGCAGACACTTGCTGTTAAATCATAAATTAGAGCCCAAACACAATCAAGCGATTTTTTTTTTTTTTATATAAAGATTTGGCAACTAAAACAACACAACGGAATCCGCTAAACATAAAAATTTATTTTATTTTTACAATAGATTTTCAAAAGCTCATATTTTTTCACTCTCCCCCTTTGGAAGTGTTGCCATTGTTGCAAAATTTATCACGTAGGTTTACACTAAATTTATATAAGACGAAAGGAGAGATTTTACAGATTTTTTACATTTTTATGCAATTTATGAGAGGAAGAAAAACATTTTTATACATGCAGTTTTGTTGTTGCCATATACAAAAACAATATAAAGAAACATAAACAATATGAGTATGAAATCCGCTGCTGAATTTCCGTCTTTAATTTGCATTTCTCTCTTGGGGCGAAAAACAAAGTTGAAATCCGCTTGATTGCGTTTGAGCTCTTAACTTGCATTACTCCCTTAGAGCGGAAAAAACATCCAACTCGACTTGCTTGTGTTTGGGCTCTTAATTGTATCATCTAAGCTATGTTCACATTTGTCAAATATTTGACCAAATTTGAGTGATCATTAGTTTTAAGAAAGAATTGTTTGGAGTTGTTTGATCTTGCAAATGTTTTGTAAGAGAAAACAGTATCAAACAAGATCCGATGAAACGTTAGCTATGACTAATGTGAAATGAAAAATATTTTTCCATTAAAATGCAGAAGTTGGAAAATGTTACTTCATTTTTGTCAAATATTTCATTAGTCTGAACCTAGCTGTATGTTTCTGTAATAGAGTGTGAATAGTATACTATTTAAAAAGTTAAAAATATTTGTATCTTTAATTTTGTATTTCTGTCAAACCAGGTTTTCTAAACACAATTCTGAGTGCAGTACAAAATGCGAAAAACATTTATTTTCATTAGCTTTATGATTTCTCTAATATTGACCAGTATGTTCGGTAAAACTCAGTCAAGTCAACGTTTCTGTGGCAAAAGTTTGAATGATGCAATGCAACTTGTTTGTCATAAGGGTTTTAATGTAAAACCACTTAAACGTAACATTTTATTGGATAATCGTAAGTATATTAAAACATTTGTTAAAAATCTATAAAAAGTAAGATTTTTTTCTTTATTAACTTTAGTTTTTGTTTCCTTATTTTTAATTTCATAACTATTTATAAAAAATCCTAAGAAAAACTAATAACAAAAGTACTTTAAGCTACTTATAAATAAACTATTTTGATTTACGTATACCCTTTTATCCTAAGAAATAAAGTTTAACTTTAATTTCCTATGTTCTTTTTATTTTTATTTTATTGCCTTTTTCCCCTTCCTCTATATATTTTAACTTAACATAAAGAACAATTTTTTCTTGCTTTTATTTTTCTTATTCATCATCAACGATATACAAAAACCCTAGCAAATGAGTTTGATTATAATAGTTTGGCAAATGACATCATAACTTTAAATAAGACAGACTCCTTAAAGTTGTTACAAAAACCTGGCTCATCGTATTCAAACTACAATTCCATACCACCATACGCCCTCAATCGTATATTATCTAAATTCTACACTGGCATGATGTTGACTGCAAATCATCGTCGTCAACGTCGTGCTCCTAGTCCTGGTGGTATATATTATGAATGTTGCCTCAAGGCCTGCAACATTTCTGAAATGGCTAGTTACTGCGTTCAATAAGCAGCATGAAAAGCTAAAATAGCAACAACAGCACATTCCAGATTTAGACGAGAAAAACAAGGAGCACAAAGATAAAACAAAACAAAAAAATTAAAAAAAAAAAAAATGAAATAAATGATAAAAGTAAAATTTTTATAAATTAATGTTAAACGCAAAGTTTTATATGTATACTAAAAGCAACTTAAAGGATATTTTTATATAATAAAAATATATATATTTTCTTAAAAATTTTAAATTGAGTTTTATTTCCTATTAAACTGAGGTCCTTTTAAAGTGGTAGAAGAGGACCTAGGCTTTCAGAAATATCATCTTATAGTCTCTTTCTGAAAAGATTAGTTAAAGGCTTATAAATTAACTACATCGACTATGTAAAATGATAAACGAGAGAAGAAGGTATAGTCGGCCAAGCGCGACCTTATGCTACCCTACACCATTGCCTATGTGTACAAAAATTGACAATTATGGACATATACTTGAATTAAGTGAAAAATAAAAAATACTAATACAGAATACTACATCGATACTAAGATTCGCATGTATTTATGCACATTTTGGTGATTCCCGAAATTGGGTCTTATATGGGAGCTATTGTGAATTATGAACCGATCTTCATGAAATTTTGTATTGTAACTTATACTATAATATTACTATAATATTAACATTTTTATAGAATTAAAGTGATTTTCGAAAGAGGGTTCATATGGGAGTTGTGGTAAATTATGGACCAATCTTCATGAAATTTGGCATATAAAACTTATTTATGTTAAATTTCATTAAAATATTTAAATTTTTAAGATATATTTGAGTGTTAAAACTCAATTCCAGGAGAACATTTGTATGGGGGCTAAGTGAAACAATGGGCCGATCATGTTCATCAAATGATCTCTAAAATTGCGACCTGTACTTTGCGTGCAAGCTTTACATGGACAGCCAGCCAACCAGACGGACGGTCGGATATCGTTAAATCGACTCAAAAAGTGATTCTGAGTCGAACGGTATGGGTGTAGGAAAAATTTTTCTCTGCGTTACAATATTTGCGCAAACACATAATATCCCAACCACCTTTGGTGGTGTAGGGTATTAAAAATATTGGAAACTTTAAGATCAACCATTTCTAAGTTATTAAATATTCTGCATGTTAGGAATTTTTCGATCTCACTTCTAATATTGACTATTAATTTATATTATTCTATATTTTTTATTTTTATTATTTTCATATAATTCATAAAATAAAATATCTTTCCTAAAAATGTTTGTTTTTTTCTAAGGAAAAGAAAAAACAGTAATTTCGATTTTTTATCATATAAATATAAAATTTTAATATAATTTATGGCACTGTATCACCTCTTGTTCTGTTGGAATATTATTGAGTTTAAAATGATGTGTATAAAATTTAATTAATTTTAAAGTTCCAAGGTTAAAGTTGATAATATAAAGATCAAAGCTGAATATCTTAGAACAGCTTTATATTTACGAAATTAATTTCATTCAAGAATCATAAGAAAAGAAAACTAGACAAATGGACGGATATTGTTAAATCGACTCTGGAAGTAATTCTAAGTTGAATTGTATATCTTAAGCTGCATAATATCGCAATGCTAAAATTAGCAATAATATATAACATGATCTCGTAAGTTTGCTCCAAAAATTGGGTTATTATGAACAAATTCCATTCAAGGAATTTTTCCAATTAAATTGAGGAAATTTTTATATTATTTTCATATGAAAGTTGGCAGTTGGTTAATAAAATAATATCAAAATGCTTTAGTAACCACAAAAAAGGATTTTAATTTAAAATTTATTCAAAATTAATAAAATTTTATAGAACATCAAAAGAAGTCAATAAGACCTCGATTCTATGATCCAGAAGAAGTGTAAGTTAGAATTATTTGCAATGAATTTAATATAAGCTTGATATTGGAGGACGTTCTCTTTTTCGATACCTATTCCCTAAGTAGGAAGGAAGTCATATTCGTGATATAATAAAATATTATTTTTATGTTATTGTTTTAAATTACAGCTAAGAATGTAATATAAATTACTTCCATGGAATACAATAGAAACAATTTTTATTTGGCGATAATAGTAACTATTCAGCACTGTTTTGAAACTGTTTAAACATCTTTTTAAGAGGAATAAACCAAACACAATTTGATGCTTTAGAACAGGGGTTCTTATAAGATCTTGCTTTGTGACCCCTTTTTGACATTGTAATGGAATCGAGACCCACAACAACAATAAATTCAAATAAAATGCTCTGTAAAGATAAAAATGTTTACAATACATTATTAAAATTTTCGATATTATTTTTGTTCCAATCGTTTTTAGATAAAGCATATCATTCTCTGTCTCAAAAAAAAAAAAAAAAATACATTCTTTGTTTTAATAGAACAAAAATAATTCTACCTAAAAATTTATGATTAGCCAAGAAGTTCATAAAATTTCGATATATTTCAACTTTTGATGCAAAATTAAATGTTTTTAAAGGGCATTGAAGCAACTATTTAAAAAAGTTATTGACGCCATGGCACAATGTTCAGAACTGAAAATATTTGGAAATATATGTACCTTCTATTCGGTTTGCTGAGATTTGGGCGGAATTTGTTGTAGGCCTAGCAGAGGGGTGTACAATGTTGGAAAGCGCACCCAATAGACACTTCTGTGGCGAAGATAATATGCTTCAATAAGGGTACCTTTGACATATAAAATTTCTCGTTAGGTTTTAAATATTTTGTATATCTTTGTAATTTTGCAAATTGTTGGTCCGGAATTTTTTATATATATCTTAATATTTCCGATCATTTTTATTTTTTTTTACTTAATTTAAGAACAAAATCAAAGCAAGAATGTGCAAACGGAGTACAGTTTAGAAATCTACAATATGTTGTTAAATATTTTTCAAAGTATATGGAACTTCGAAAAAATGTAGATTTTATAGTCGAATATGTGAACATATCAAAAAAAGTAGATTCCATAAAGAACACATTGATGTAATGGAATCAGCTTTTAGGACAATTGGTTGTTACTACTTTTTTGGTATAAAAATTTCCTTATTTTCCTTCTCTTGTATAAATAAGTCTTTTAATTTTTAAATAGATTGAGACTTTAAATGGAATTTTTATTTAAAATTTGTGAATAATATTTTTATTAAAAAATTGTGTGTTTATAAATATTTTCGAAAACTTTTTCGCGACCCCCCATGAATGTCCTTACGCACCTCTTGTGGATCGCGTACCACCCTTTTGAGAATTGTTGCTTTAGAAGTAACGAAAAAGTTCTTCCTCAATAATGACTTTCATTTATTTTAGCTGGGAAGTCATTAGAACTAAATTTACGTCTTATTAAAATTCAAATCCTTACAAATTTTACAAACAAAAGTAGAAACAAAATTATATTATTTTGCGATAAACTTCCTTCTTATAATTTAAAAATCAAACTTAGTTAATGTATCAGTATTACCTTAATTTGTAAACTAAACTGTTGAGAATTTATATCAATTATATATTTTCCAAAATTTAATATTACAACAACATAAATAAGTACTTTAAAATATTTTATTTATGAAAGTCTTATTAAGTTTTGTGTAAATCTCTAATTATATTTACACAAAAATAAATAATTTTTCTTTTTGTCAATCTTATAAATTTTGTGTCTCTGAGATATAAATATAATAATCATAACATTATGGTCAGTTACCTAGGGAAATACTAATTTTAATGTCTTGTTATATTTAGTTTATTTTATTTATTTATTTATTTATTTTTTTTTTTTTTTCAAATATAAAACCGAAATATTGGAAAATAAAAATAAACAAAAATATAAATAAATTATTTGATAATGGACACAGAGCGCCTTCAATATGTGAATATATACATACTTAGTATTTATAATATACTTTTTTAAGTATCTTAAGATTGTTATATAGGGTGACCATAAGGAAAAAATATTTTTATAAAAAATAAATATTTTTAAAAATTTTATAAAGAATTTTTTTTTTATATTTTTGTTCTCTTGTGATAACTTTAATTATTACTTAAAGGATACAAAATCCTTTACTAATATCTTAAATTCTTTTGTATTTGCTAGAAGCATAAGGTCACCTTAATTTTCGATCCCAAAACACTAATAAAAACGAGAATAAAATAAAAGTTGTTATAGTGTCAACGTTAACTTTTTCTTATAAAATACGAAAAATAAATAATAATAAAATAAGAAAACAATTCTCATAAAAACTTTCTTTTTCATTGATGTTATTTTTTTATGTTTTGTATCTTTACAGATTTTATTTTTTCACTCTCAAATATTCGCCTAAAATAAGAACGACTTCAAATCCCTGGAAAACAAAATAACAACAACAATAAGAATAACAAAATAAGAAATCTACTATAAAACTTATGTACAAGTACAAATGATGAAGAATAAATAGTATGAGTAAAATAAATAAACACTTAAGCTTTACAGTTTACAAGGATCCTAAAATATTAACAAAATAATAAAAGAAATACAAGAAAACAAAAAAGTAGAGAAAAATTCTCAAATTTACAATAAATGACACCATTGTGCAAATAAACAAAAAATACAGAAATGAAAAATAACAACAACGACAACAACAACAGTAACAGTAACACCGAATACAATATAAGTGAAAAGTTTAACTGTTAAATCAATTACAATGACAATAAAAAAGCAACAACAACAGCTACAAAAGCAACAATGCAAATGAATAGAAAGAGAGAAAAAAAATTTACTTAAAGAACAATAAAAAACAAAATGTCAAAATAAATATTTACTTACAACAAGAGTCACACCTGACCAACAAATTTATATGACAACGATTACAACAAAAAAAATTTATATTACAAAAAAAAAAAAAAANNAAAAAAAAAAAAAAAAGAATGTAAAATAATATGGGGAAAATATATGAATTGTTATTGTGAACAAAAAATGAAAGAAAATAAATTACATTTAAATGAAAATAAATGAAATTTAATCTAGCTTAACATTCATATTACCATTAAACAAACGAGACAAAATCTAAAAAAAAATGACAAATAAGTTTTTCTGTAAAAAAATATTTATTATTATTTTTTGTATTTATTTTCTCGTTTTTATTTTATTTGTGGTTTGATATCAACCTTTAGAATTTTAGATAAGAAATTATGTGTTTTATAATATTATATATACTTGTGTAACAAATATTGTAAAAAAATATATACAATTTCACCATCCACCTCCACTAATATCAACCATCAAACATCTACACAACTAGACAGACTTTGTGAATTTTTTATTATTAATATTTTACTTTTTCATTTGTCTAAGAATTTATGATTACAAAAGTTACGTATACTTAACTTAAATTTATTCTTTCAACTTTTAAACTCACTTTTAAAAATAAGCAGCTTTTTGCAAAAAAAAAAAAATATATATATAACGACTAAGAACTTTTTATTACACCCTAATTTATTGTCTCTCCATATATGGAATGCGGGTGCAACACGCCCATTATTGATTTCGATCATTGAACTACTTATATGAAACTTCATTGCCTTACATAATTTTGTATAATATATTCCTTTAAAAAATATCAACTAGATACTAAAATCAACCAATATAGAGGAGAAATAATTGTACCAAATTTCACAACCTTAAGCCCTATGGTGCATTCAACAATTCGGGCGATATAGCTAAATCGTAATAAAATTTTTAGAGGACCTAGTAATAAAAATTGCGTTTTATGTGATTTATAGGCTATTTTTTGCTGTCAAAAATTCTTTTGAAATAAAAATTTACACTTCAAGTTTGGAATAAAAGTGGTTTATTTTTATGTTAAGTAAAAGTTAATTTAATACAATTTTTATACGCTATAACAACATAGCACTATGTGGCCAAATACCGAAATTGTGATCAAAATTGTTTCAAACTTGGTATAGAGACCTCTGTTGCTAAACTTATTATAAAAAAATAAAAAAAGATAAAGTCGATCAAAAAAGACCATATACACACACCATTGTACATTAGCATAATAACAAATACAGAATAATACGTTGATATTTTACGCAGAGAAAAAATATGGTTCAGGTAACCATAAACTAAGAGCAACGTACTATTGTATTTAATCATTATTCTTAATCATTTTCTCATCATTTAATGATTCGATTTAATCATATTTATAAAAAAAATTTTATCATTTAATCTTCCCATTTTACCACATATATATTAACCATTTTTATCATATACTAGCTAATACCCGGTGTGGTTCGCAACCCCCTGAAACAAAATACATAGTAATTAAAGGATTAAAAATATATATTTATTTAGTAATCAAAATATAACAGTTTTCTTTAAAATTCTAATTTAATAGACAAATAATTTCATGGATGTCAAAATTTTTGTACAAAATTTGAGCATTACAACTCTAATAGTTTCCCAGATATACAAATTTTTGCATTTAATTCATATAAGAGGTACCATGCCCCCTACCTCTAGTTCGCCCATATTTTTCTTAAATATTAATCCCAAAGTGGCTTCGACAAAATTTTAGAACTCTAACTGTTATATTTTCTTAGATATGATAATTTAATATATTCTTTATATGAGAGGTGCCACACCCACTATTGCTAGTGTATCCATTTTATTAAAAATATTCATTTTGAAGCTAGTGCTAGTCGTACAAAATTTGTGCTCTCTAACTTTTTTAGTTTCCCAGATATACAAATTTTGGTATTAACCTTATATGAGAGATGACACGTCCACTATTTATTTTCCGCCCATTTTTGCACAAAATTTTCACATTGCCACTTAAGTTTATTGCACAAAATTTGGGAAATATAACTGTTATAGTTTCCTAAATTTACGGTATTTGGTCAAATTTGAGGACTCTAGTACTACCACTTTCAGAGATATTCTACTTTTAATAGTTATTTAGTAAGTAGGCGCCCACATGGAGTTTCAAAATAAAAAGTAGTCTATTTTTCCTTTTAGGCATATAGGAACACACTATGAAAATTTCAAGAAAATATGTTTAGTCGTTTAGGCGGCTAGAGGCATATAATCATATTTATAATCCCGTTTTATCATATATATATTCCTGAGTTTTCGGCACTGAATTCTGAATAAAGCACATTTATCAGAATTTTTTTACAACATTTGTTTATTGAGAATATTGCAAAAAATATATTTCAGATTTAAAAATTTATTATATTTATTAATATATTTGGGGAATTCACAAAGTATGCTATTGAATCGTATTATCATAAGTCATAAAATTTCTCTTTGAATAAAAAATATTTTTATTGCTTTTCTTTTGAAAATTTTGTAACATTATGACAATATGATATGATAGCACATATTGTGTGCATTTATTGAAAATATTATCCTTAAAACAGGAAGAAATTGGACACTTTCCAATTTTTTTATTTATAATATTTTACATTTAAAAGTTTTTTGAATTCACACATTCCTTTAATTTGTTGTCGTGAATTAATGTCATCTCTACCAGATTCAAGCTGTTTCGTCTCTTATGACTTCTTTACAGGAAATAAATTTTTTGTAGTTTTTCAAACCATCGTTCGACCACAAAAGTTTCTAAGCCACTAGAAAATTTTATTTATTATCTTTATATATTTTCACAAATATTCATTCCACTTATTGCACACAACTATTGCGTTTGCCTACTAACAAACTACTGAACTAATAAACAAAAATATGATAAACGATAAAAATACTATAGTTATGTGAAATCAAATTATAGTCATATGTATCAAGTTGATATTTGACACAAGTGAGTTTTATGATAATGGCAACAACATAAACAAATTAAATTGGAATCGGACTATAATTTACCACAGCTCCCATATAAACCCACCACCGGGAATCGCCCTAAACTGCATAAGATCACCTAGATGTTAGTATTAATGCATAGTTTTATATTTTACTTTACTATTAATAAAAGTTTTAGTCCATAATTTGCCACAAGTTTAATATTTCCAAATTTGTATGACCATTCACAGAGTATCAGATATGCGGTCTAGACCGACAATATCTATTATTCCCGTTCAAAAATATCTTAGTAATTTCGACCGATTTTGTTTTAACTAGTTAAAGAATAAAATTATCTATCGAATAAAATAATTTGAAGTGAATATCTTTGTCGAATCCACAAATAAGCAATTTTGAACTTGAAAAAGACACATATGACCGTAAATAGTCCTTGAAAGAAAACGTGATTTGCGATGTCATTTAATCCCCATAGCTTTGTTATCAAATGAATGAAAAATAAGCAAAATTAGTATCAGGTGGCCTTTAATCACTACTTGTAGGGTATCAAGAACACTATGGCCCTAACGGTCACTAAATAGGACTAAGGCTTTGATACAATTTCGATGAGAATTTCTACAGGACACTGTATAATTGGCCATATGTTAGAGCTTACGGCTAACCCGAGGAATAGCTTTTGTAGAAGTTTTCTAGAGTACAGTATCTATTATCTGAACGACCAGCAACGTCCAGGGCATGCAACACGGATTGAAACCTGATTAGGTTTGTTAAGCTATGTTCACATTTATCAAATATTTGACCAAATTTACGTGACCACTAGTTTTACAAAAAAGAAAAACAGTAGAGAAAAAGATACAGTCGATTAAGCCTGACCATATGTCATCCTCGCCATTGCCTATGTTTACTAAGATTCAGGAAGGTGCTAATTATGGACCTATTCATGTATTAAATGAAATAAAATATTACAGAATATTACGTCGATAATAGGATTCACATGTATTTATGTACTTTTAGGGTCTTATATGGGAGTTATTGACAATTATGGACCTACCTTCACGACATTTTGCACTGCCATTTAAACTTATAAAGATAATATTTGTGTCAAATTTTAAATTGATATTAACATTTTTATGGGATTTATGCACCTTAAAGTGATATTCGAAAGAGGGCTATATATGAGAGATATGGTAAATCATGGACCGATCCCAAAATTTGGCACACGGATTTGTGCTTACATAAAACTTATTTGTGTTAAATTTCATTAAAATATTTAAACTTTTAAGGTAATTTCTAGTGTTAAAACTCTATTCCGGGAGAACATTTGGCTAGGTGAAATAATGGGCCGATCATAAACAAAATCAATAGGCTTCGTCCTTGGGCAAACAAGTCACATGTACTAAATATCATCAAATTATATCTAAAATTGCGACCTGTACTTTGCGCACAAGCTTTTCATGGACATCCAGCCGACTAGACAGACGGACGGACATGGTTAATTAGACTCAGAAAGTGATTCTGAATAAAGCACATATGGTGTAGATTATTATTATTTGGAATTATTTGATCAGCGACAAACAAGATTTTATAAAATATTAGCTATAGTTAATGATAAGTGGAAAATATTTTCCCATTAAAATAGAGAAATCTGAAAATTTTTTACTTATAGAGTGAGTCATTTTGATCAAATATTTAATTAGTCTGAACTTAAATATATAATTGGATAGTGTATTGTTGATATTATATAAAGAAATATTTATGACAGTGGACCTTATAGCCTTCGATTGTACTCCAACAAACCTTAAAAAATTAT
Source organism: Phormia regina (assembly GCA_001735545.1). Classification (NCBI taxonomy): domain Eukaryota; kingdom Metazoa; phylum Arthropoda; class Insecta; order Diptera; family Calliphoridae; genus Phormia; species Phormia regina. The sequence continues at coordinate 22,669 of MINK01172225.1, forward strand.
TTTACTTTAAGTAAAATTAAATGTCTATCAAGATAAGTTAATAACATATAATAGACCACAAAAATATGCATGTCTTCTTAGCATCTTAGCAGAATACTAGACAAAGTTAGATCGAGATAAAATTCATCACAGAGAAAGCTTCACATATTTAAGTAATAATTAACTCATTAATATTAATTACTTCATTTTGCTTATAAAGAGCTTATTGACAATACAAATTTGTTTCATTATTTGACATTAATCCTCATTTATTTGTAAGGATTTATTTATATGTAATTGGCCAAACTTGCCCTACTAAATATACATATAAATCTACTTTCCTATTTTCTTTTTTTGCTTTCATAGTTTTTATATCTTGATGTAACAATAATTGGTGGTAATAATGACATGGTTGAAATAAATTGTTCATTTTGTTATTTAATTTTTTTGCTTTTGTTTTTCTTTTTTTTTTTAAGTTACGGTTTCAGGCAATAAAATAAACCTTTAGTGAAAAATTACTTTTTAACAAATAGTTAAAAAAAATATATATTAAGAAAAAATAAATAAAAGCTTATTATATAAAACTATATTATATTTGGTTGATACATGCATATAAATTGATTAATTATAAACTTTTACAAAGCAAACTATTAATTGTTTCATTGTTTCCTTTTTTTTACAGAAAATCCTTTTAATTGCACAAGTGTTTGGTATAAAAAAAATAAATAAATACAATAAATTTTGTAACAATAATGGATGTTATTAATTTAAAATTAACTGAAGCAGAAAAATAGCATTGAAAAACTACAACAAAACTAACAATAAATTTACTGAAAAAAGTGTTAAACGTTGGAAAAATAATTTATATATAACAAAAAAAAAAAAAAAACANNAAAAAAAAAAAAAAAAAAACAAAATACCTTAAGGTATATAAGAAATAATACAATATAAATAGCAAAATTATATATTTGTAAGAAAAACTACAAAAATATGAAAACGAAGAAAAGTTAATATTTCGTCTCCCTGTTATGTGATTTTTAACAATATTTGTGCAAAAATATATATATTTCCTTTATTTTTCTATTGTATATACAAACAAAATTGTTTATTGTTTATTTCTTGCCAAAGGAAACAAAACCCAGAAAAATAACAACAACAATAACTACACATATATAAAATAGTAGCAAAAAAAAATAGGAAAAAAGTTATATAAAGACCAAGAAAAAAAATAAGAGATTTACCCTCGAAAATAAAATAAATAAATAGTCTATACCCATAAAATACATTTGGCAATAAGTTAGTATACAATTTCTTATATATTTTTTTTCGTTTTGTGAATTTTTGTTATATTTTACCTCATTCCTAAGTTAAAACGTCTCAAGTCGACATCTACTTTATTGTATATAATACGTGAATAAGCCGTAAAGTGAGATTTTAGTAAGGACTTATCCTTAACAGTAACACCAACAACGTCTGTTATTGTATTCTGTTGTTACTTCTGGCGACATAAAATACAAATAAGAAATTTATTTTAATGTCGTTTATATATCAAATTCTACTACAGCTCCAACTACAACAAAAACAACACCTTAAATCAACGAAATCACAAATATATACATTTATAACAAAATTTTACCTGTATGTTGATACCGACCAGTTGTCATAGTACAAAAGAAATACATACAAAGAATAAAACAAAAATTTTAAGTAAATAACAGCACTAACAACAGAAATAGAAAAAAAAATATATATATAGGTATGTGTATGTAAGTGTATATAGAAAAAGAAAAATAAATGAAAAGTTTTTTCTAAAGAAAATAAAATAAAAAAATCAAGAAAAAAAATATTCGCGTGTGTTTGTGATAAAATTGTGTGGAAATAAAAGTAGATATCTATATATATATATGTATGTGCTTTCCCTGGTGTTAAAAAAAGTTGTGATAGTATGTATGTTAAATAAATAACAAAAAAAAAACAAAGTTAAGAGAGAAATCAAAAAAACAATACTTACATATGCAACTACACATATGTATATACATATGTCTGCATCTATGTTACAAAGGTAGTAATAGTATTTGTGATATATTAAAACAGTTTAAACGATGAAAAATAACGTCAAAAAAATAATACAAATGCACAACACGTAAAATTCAAACGATAAAAGTTAGAAATAAAACTAAAACAAAACCAGCAATATTAACAACAACAGTAACAAAAAGCTAAGCATTTTAAATGCTGATTTAAAAGTTTTAAAAGTGAAATATAAATATATTTTTTTTTATACTTACCTACTAACATAAACTTTGTGCTTGTATATGTTATGCAACAAACATCTTTATTAAAGTTTTCAACGTAAACAATTTAAAAAAATTTACTAAAAATATTAGACATTAATTAATTTTCAATTCATAATGATGGCTTTGCTCAATTGTTTTGCAAAATGTACGAATTTCATGCATATGGGATTTTTACTACTTACATTAATAATGGAAAATACACAGGCCAGAATAGGTAAGTTTTTAATTTAATGTTGTAATCTATTGTAGTAAATTAATGTATTACTTAGAAAAAAGTCTTTATGATTTTAAGTTAATATTTAATATGACCTAAGGTAATTGGGTTATTGTTGTTTGGGAACATATATACATTAGGGTGGACCTAAAGCATCAAAGTTCAAATGAAAATTTTTCGTGATCTATATTAAAATGAACGTTTTTGGATTTTTTTCACATCTTTACCAAAGGAATAAAATATATATTTGACTGCTATCAAATTATATGACGTAACACAAAAATTTGGATCAAGTCCAAACAAATTTTGCATTTTTTACAAAATATTGATATTTTAGTTTTTTACATATAAATAATTAAAAAGAGAACAAGGTTATATTCGGCAATGTGGAACCTTTTATACCCATCAGCTACTTTCCATGAAATTAAATTTGCGCCTTAAAGTATGCTTTCATACTTTCACATTTATAAATCTACCTTACAATGCTTAATAAACATGTATGTGTGTGTTTTAATTATTATTATTATTATTATTATTATTATTATTATTATTATTATTATTATTATTATTATAATTATAATTATTATTATTATTATTATTATTATTATTATTATTATTATTATTATCATTATCATTATTAAGTATTATTACTTATTTATTTATTTATTTATTTATTTATTTATTTATTTATTTATTTATTTATTTTTTGGGGGTTTTGACTTATTACTTAGTTGTTGTGATTGATTCAATAAACCAAATTTTATTAAATTTTTATGAAATATTTATGATTGGTCCATAAATTTTCTGAAGCCAAGAGCTTCGAAAAATCAAAAATGCATTTCACCCGATATTTCAGTTTTATTTCATCTCTTCGACACACATTTTTTCAAAATGTTCGAAACTTCTTTATAAAAACGATGTACCTAGCATAAATAATTTAAAACCTGGTTGTTTAAGCATATATCTGCCATTTATAAATCGGTCATAATGAGTTGTAATAGAAAAATTCTAGAAAGAATTTTCGATCGCTTGTTATATATATTATATGTGTGAGTAATCGGTGGGTTTCATAAGCGCCATTTCAACCGGATGACGGATGACATACTTTCATTACATGGATTCAAAAAATATCAATACGTTTACTTTTTGGAAATTACAAACTACATAACGAACAATATATACCCTATACACTCATTTTGAAATCTATATAAAACTAATATCAAAATAATGCAAGTGGTGTTTATAGTTTTTAAACAGGTTTAAATTTTATAAGTGTAATTTCCTTTATATACAAATATTTCAATATGAGAAGATTTTTTTTAAATTAAGCATAAAAATACACCTTTTGCTAAGCTTTTCAATGATATATAATATTTTGTACTTCCTTTAACGAACTTCCTTTAAGTGAAATACTAATTTCGAAATAACATGGAAACTGTTGAACGTATATAAAAAGAATGACCTTAAACTAGTTTTCGGAGATATAATGGTTTATTTCTTGTAAACCTTATTTTGACCTTTGAACTTTCAATCTAAAGTAACTCACTATTTATAATTTCTATAGCTTAAGAGTCATTAATATTTGGATTTTATTTTTGTCCATAACTCTTAAGCTAAATAAGGCTCCATCTTGAACTTTTATATCCATATGGAGAAATGTTATGCCAACAATACATCATTTTTTAAGAATTTTAAAAATACCTGTTTTTTTATTTTTTTATCTCCAACTTTGAACTTTGAACTTTTGATGTAAAAACTATGAATACATCTTTATGAAGGTAATATCTTTGTCTTTAATATGCAAAGAAGTTAAATAGGTATTTTCTTTAAATCCTTAACATATTTTCCTTTTTAGATTTCATGTCTTCGGAAACACTTACAAAGGTCAATGCGAATTTTATTGAAATCGGAGATGTCAAATCCGATTATGGTCCGCTTTGACATGGAATCGCTCTTCTGTATTACTTTTCCACTTCGTGTTGAATTAACAACAGTTCTTGCGATTAATTACGATTTGTTAAATTGAAGATGTTGCACCATATACTAAATCATATGTCGAAAACGACTGTCTGATTGCACAAATAAAATTAGTCTTCAATAATTCATTCAATAAAAAACTTATTTAAATTTGCACCTCTCATTAATTACCAAAAACTGTAAAAAATTTAAATTATAAAAAAAATCAATTAAATAATGAATTAAATCAATTAAGTGGGTGATTGAATGAATTAAAATTGGTTCTAATTTCAGTTTTATTAGAATATATTTATTAAATATATGGTAATAATTTTTTCTGTGTTAGTTAAAAAAGTATATATTTAAAATTTCCTTGAAATCATATATACATCACTTTTCAATGCGATCAACAGTTTTGAAGACATTAATGCCCGTATTCTAAGAAAAATTAAATTTCATACAAAATTTAAAAAAATAAAAATAAAAAACATCAAAAATCTCAGCTTTATTCTTTAATTATAATTTGTTGAACATATAACAAGATATATGTTATGAAGATTTTATGAACTTAAAAATTATATAGAAATATAAAAAAAAGTATTTTGCGATTCGTGAATAAAATAAAAATTTGTGCATTAATTTGAACTAAAATTGAAAAATACATAGTAGAAATTACTTCGCATCTGCATTTTATTACTGATCTTATATATATTTATTTCGTCCTCTGTATTATATATTTATGTATATACTTAAATTGTGCATATAATATTAAGTATACATTTAAAAATTTGTATAATTACAATTTTTTTATTTTTTATTTTAATAAAAACTTTTTTACTTAAATTGTTTTGCAATATGATATCAGATGTGTAATGGTGCACATATTAGTGCAACATTCATCAGCAACACCATCATGACGTTGACGACGTGTTTTAAACATTAAACTGTTAGAATCACCATATAATTTATCCATAAATAATGAAGCAAACGGCCGTGGTAGATCATCGATTTCTACATCAATATCATCGTAATCAATTAAAGGAACTGTTTGTTGGAAAAATGTATTTTATTTAATAAAAAAACAAATAAATTAAATTTAAAACAAACTTACCTGATTTTTTGGCCTTAAGATTTTTGGAATTAAAACCGTTAATACAAAGCATATTAAGAAGTTGAGTCAATTTATTGCCACACAAACGATATTTTGTTGTCAATTGCATATCCGTTATTGATGTTGTTGCATTGCTATCACTGATAACCAATAACAACAATAGGCCACAATAAATATATTTAAGGAAATTCATATTTTTTTAATAAAAAATTAGAAGAGTTTTTGTTTGATAATTTTTTCTTTTTCTTACAGTATTTATATAATGATCTAGTGTTATAAGAAGAAATTTTCAGGCTATAATGTTGCTTTTTGATTGGCAAAACTTAATATTTATATAAGATTTTAAAATTTTTTTATTAGAAAATTCTTAGACGTTACATATAAGTTTTAAAATTACCATATGCGTCATAATTAATAATATTTATAAACCGAATTGCATTTATATATACTTATATATACTTGTAGGAGGTATATTAGGGTAATAACAATTTTTATGTTTTTTTTTTTAATATTTTTTATATATGGAGACCCTAAGCCTTAATTTAGACATAGAAATCATATAGTAATTAAACAGAAAATTATATATTTATATAAGTGGTTATAACCTTAATATTTATATGTATAATTATGTATATATTGGTACTCGCATGCTTGCAAGCAGTGTTGCCAGGGCTTGAAAAAAAAGAGGCTAAATTGACTTTAAAAAAGGTCTGAAAAGGCCTAATATAAGTTTTTATTTAAAACCGCTTTTGTTTTTTTCTTTCTTTATTCATTTTTCATATATCTTAAATATACAGTTAGGGACAAATCTACTTGTACACCCCATGCATTTCGTATATCTTCAATAATTTATAAATAATAAAAAATTATTA
>MINK01172226.1:7744-21741 GCA_001735545.1 Phormia regina
TATATATATCCTCCATTCCATGAGAGATTTATAACAATTAGCAAATTTTTATTGATTTTGCTAATATTTGGCATATTTTGCATGCCCTATGAAATCATTTAAATATCTCTAATTTAATTTTTTTTTTTTTTAATTTTGAAAAATTCGTGAATTTATTCACGATAAGTATTGTAAATTACATTGTATAAGTATTGTAAATTGTATTGTATAAAATTTATTTAACTATTGACCCAATAATAACACGAAAGAAAGATATATACGGTCAAGCCAGAAAATACCCTACTCCATTGTATGCATCAAAAGTCGGGGAGGGGTCTTTTTTTCTACTCCTGTGGATTTGTGGACCAATACAATATTCAATTATGGACCGATCTTAATGAAATTCGGTACACAGATTTAAATTTATATGGATTTCAAACCATTTTTCCGGGAGATTATTTGTAGGCTTCGTTCTTCATTAATTTATTGCGTATTTTGATTTTTATTATAAGGTTTATACATGAACTGACAGATGGTAAGACGGTGGGACATTGTTAAATCGACATAAAACCGATTGGTACAAATTAAAGTGCGTTTTAGATCAATATTTTGTGTTATAAACATCAGCACAAACGTATAATACCCTCCCCACCTTTGTTGGTATAAGGTATAAAAATTTTAAGAAAATAATCATCAAAAAAAAAAAATATATTTTTTTCTTCAATAATTTTATGGAAACAATTTTTAAATAGCCTCCAAAAAGGGTCGAACAATGAATTACCAAAGCAAATCATCGTCTTTGAATATAACTTATAAAACATAAAAATTGTTTCTTGCCACAATTGAATATTATTATTTTTTAAATAATTTATTGTAGACTCTAGTATTTTTAATAGCAAATGGCATAACAGAAATCTTTTAAAACAATTTCATTGACAGTGTGTGTGTCTATTTTTTAGTAACTATGACTTAACATTAAATTTTATGAAACAAATCCATAGCCCATTTCATAAGATTTGATCTTGAAAGTAATTTCAAATAAATTTAATTGATTATTTTTAAAAACTTTCAATATAAGTAAATAATGTCATGCATGTGCAGAAATTGTTTAAAATAATTAATAATTATTATTTAAGAAATTCATTAATTCAAATGAAAGGTAATCAATATTAACATCATGTCTCAGTATTCAACAGATTTTTAAAAAACAACAATAACATTTACTCCACATGTCAGTCAGTTATTCCCCATATGTATACAACAATGACATGACATAATAAAAAAGAAATAATTAAATAAGAAAGAAAACAAATGAACGAATGTATAACAAACGCTTTTGTTAATACTAAACAAAAATTCAAGAACAATATAAATGAAATTCAAATTTGAAAACGTTCATTAATAAAATGTTTATACCATTTTAAATTGTATGTAAGTATGTATATACTTATAATAAGATTTATTGCATTTTTTTCGATTTATATTTGTTTATGGATTTTTTTTTTCTTTGACAATTTATATTCATTTTTGTGAATTCTTTGTGGCTACATTAAGTTTTTTTATTTGTTGCCTGGATTTTGTTAGTAAAAGTTTCAAGCACAAAATATAATTTAAATCAATTTACAGATGATTGGGAAAATACGTTAAAAATGTTTAATGCATGAAGAAATAAACTATTTTGTTGCATAACAAACTGCAGACATTGATGTTCATGATATTTTTTATTTCTTTATAAAAAATAGATATTATTTGACAAGATTTACTTGTTGCTATTTTCTAATTTATATGCAGCGAAGCATTAAACAACTGACAAATTTAATTTCTTTAATATTAAATGAAAATCTAGTTTAATTTTTATCCTTTTCAAGCGTTGATGTTAAAATGATATAAATATGATAAGACATAAAGTATGTATACTAGGGCAATTTTTAATTACTTGATTCCCGAGATTTTTTGTTGGGAATTCCGGGAATTAAATAACTACTAGCACAAAAATGTGCTATTATACCATTTTTAAAACTTAAAAAACTTTGATTTATCATAATTAAGCAAATTCAATATTGCCGGGAATGGAATTCTCTATCTAAGATAACTTCGCCCCAAAGATTTGTCAATAAATTTTGTTAATATTTATTGACAAATGTAGCTAAGTTTCGGACTTGTACCAGATTTAAGAATTTTCGTTTTCATATATCAAAGAAGCCCACGATAACTTTGCTATATGGTATATACATAAATCAATTTATATATAAGAATCACCACTGATGAATATACGATTCCACTTGCCTATAACTATTTCATTTTCGATCAAATAATTTTGGACATCTACTTTAATGAAAATTCATTGAAAACATGTTAATGACATTCACCAAATCTGTCAAAAATATTTCATATATTTGGACTCCCAACTAATAAACAAACAAATTAGACCACTTTTCATAATTAATACACACAAAATAAATCCTTTCACTTTTTATTTGAAGCATATAAAATTACCGCATATTTTATTTACATATTTGAAAATGAAAAAATAAAAGTGTTGAGATGAAAATTTAAAGTAAAAAAAAAAAATATTCAATTTCCTCTTTTAAAATGTTACAAATGAAATGAGCCATGTCTGAATTGAAAAAGTAATTCAATAGGTATTTTATAATAGGAGTCAAGAGTAATATAAGGCCTAACTAAATAATAAAATGCATATATTTACTTATATTACAAAATCATATGTATATCTCAGTAATATGTCATTTCATATCTATTAAATGCTTCTAAAGTTTTTTTTTTTTTTTTTGTGGTTAAATATAATCGGCAAATTAAAAAAAAAAAATAATTATTCACAAAAATATTGTTAACATTTAACTTAAACTGTAGATAGTCAACCGCATCCATTAACTAAATTAAATTTACTTATTCTTTCGTATTCACAATCTTTGCCAATGTTAGTAACGTCAAGTAGTTTTATTTTTGTTTAGAACAACTTCTTAAATAATCTTAAATGACATGATCAAACGCTTAGTCATTTAGTTTATAAGTGTTTTAAGAAGGCCTAAATTATGCAAATTACTCACCTAATCACTGGGTAATTTTTGTTTTTATTGTCAATAAAATTATGTTCAAAAACTTGTTTGAATAATTTTGTTTAGAGTTTGGTGTTATTATGAAACTATTAAGGGGAATTTCCTTAAGTATACGCTCATCGAAATACATACATATATGTATAAAAATAGGAAATATTTAAGATTTAATATGTATTGCTATAAAAATAATATCCACTAGAATGGAAGGTGTCACTGATTACCATGATGTCTAAGCTATTTGAGAAGCTCATTAGAAGCTCTATGTTATATCCACTAAGAAGCCATTGTATACACCATCATCAATTCGGATTTAGAAGAAAATACAGTACTATTCAACAAACAAAAAGTTTGAAGAAAAGTAATATTGTTCCGCTCTCTTCATTGATGTATCGCAAGCCTTTGACATGACGGCTTATTGTATAAAACAGAACAAAATTTACCCGTAAATATACATATATACATTATTAAAAAACTATATAACTGGTCGGAAATTTATTCTATATTTATTCTAGCCTATTAAAGCAGTTGCGCCCAAGGTATTGGGTCCTATGTTGTACCGACATACCAACTAATAGTCAGACCCATACATCATCATTTGCATACATCATACATCTATTTTAAGTACTCATGAATGCCTACAGGAGGCATCTCGAATCTCGCACACACATAACATTACATACCTTGCGAAGGAAATATGCCCACCTAACCAGGTAATACCCCAGCAATCGGAGGTTAAATACTTCGGAATACATCTCGATCGACGTCTTACTTGGAAACTAGATATTGATGTAAAGTTGACCGAAATTAAATTGAAAGCACTCCAAAAAATTGGTTAATTGGCCGAAATTCTACTTTCAGACTAGATTGTAAACTACTCTTCTATAATCAGTTTTAAATCGTTTATTTTGCGTGTAATGTTATAACAACAATTATACAAACTTGACGTTGACGTGTGTAACATGTTGAAAAAAAAAACAAACATTAAACATAAAGTATATATTTTATTGGTGCTGGTCCGACCGTAACTTGATCAATTTATAAGAAGAAAGCTATTGAAAAATCCGATTTAAAAATGTATGTGACAGTAAAGAGAATATGTTACAAATAAAAATTTGTTTTATAAATTACATTGGATGCAAATAAGATACATTTTGACATTTCTTTTAAAATATGCTTAATGTTCTTAAGTAAAATATATGCAAAACTATGTTTTAAAGTATAAAATGTTTAAAATTATCCCACAAAAGTAGCTCTAAACTCTTCATTGTGAATTACTCTGCTATTATACTATTGAGTACTTATAATGACGTCTCATTACAAAGCAACTATTTTAATAAGTAGTTGTCATTATCAAAAACGTAGTGAAATGTGTATAAAAAACTATTATTTCAATAACAAGCTAATATAAATTTCCTACTGGAAATTAAATTTGATTTATTGGAAATAAAATATTTTTTTGGATAATTTAATTACATTACTTAAAATTTTATTCTTTACATATCCCCTTCAGACTCATGAACAAATTACGTATTTGTTCAAATTAGTAACATAATTATTACGTTAAAACAAAAACTCTTGAACAGTTTAATTAATGTACTACCAAAGGACCCAAAAGCTAAAAAAAAAAACAAATTATTAAGATAACACGTTTTGTTAATGAATATTTATCATTCAAGTTTTAAGGTTCAATTGAAATATTTCACACATCATAATTATATAGAAAAAAGTAAGAAAATATCCCATGGGCAAGATAAATACCTTTTTTGTTAATGTACTGCATTTGCAAATAAATGCAGCATGCAACATAAAAGACCATTCCAAAAATACAATATACAATCCGCAATATTAAAAAACAACATATAGTTGTTATTATCTATAATAGAGGTCTTTTTTTCGTTTTTTTTTTGTCTTAAAGGTGTTAAAATCGTTTGTATAAAAGTGGAGTAAATAGTCTTAGTACCGTTGGCTTTTTATCTTTAAATTATTATTTCATTTTTTTATAAATTTTTCTCAGCTTTTTTGATACAATAAGATCATAAGTTGCAATTGTTTTGTTTTGATTTTTCGGTGAATGAATTAGAAAAAGTGTATAGAGGGAATTTATATAAAAAAATAATAAAGGAAAGGACTAAAATTAATTAAAACAGTTTTGTTTGGTTAAAAAAAAAAAATTATGTAACTTCTGCATATTTAATGAAATAAATGTGTTTTAAATCATAAAAATTATTTTGACTTTACTATTAAAAATGTTTTTTATATAAATGAACGGAATGTTTTGTATATAATATGATCAGAATTAATTTCGCCCAATTTAACAGATATATACGTATTTGCGTTTTGTACTATATTCATATTTACGATCAAAACGTTTTGCTACAAAATAATACGGTTTTATTTACCTACTATTTTATCTGATCATATTTTTCTATATAGCAGTTTATCTAGAGGAGTAAATACAATTAAATATATCGGTTTTGCCCAGAGTTATTGAAATTTAATTTAATGTTTCTACGATTTTTACGAGATTTTTTATTAAGATAATGATTACCTTATAGCAAATATAATGATAATATTTTTCTACCAGTTTCACTGATCTCACTGTTTAAAACAGATTTTGTAAACAGAAATATAATGAATGCATCAAAAAGAATTGTATTGAATAGCAAAACAATAACAAAATGTTTTTATTATTAACACATTTTGGTTAAAATAAGTATAAGAGTTTTATTTTTTGTGTTTAAATAAAACTATAAGAGTAGCTTAAATTAAATTTGTGTTTAAAAATTTATCCCATATGCTTCTTGTGCGCAAAACGAAAAAGAAACTTCGCTTGATTTCAGCTGGAGTTACTGATCATACATATTATTTACTAGGTTTTAGTTTATTTTCTTGTTTATACTCTTATAAAACTAAAGGTTTTTAACGTCACACCAACAGTCAAATTGCAACTACTGAACAATTCGGTCGGTCGCCCCCCGAGTGCTTTAAGCGGTTTATTTGAATTAATAAAACAATTTACAAAATATAACAATAATAAAAAAGTAAGAAAAATACTTGTTAAAGTTATTAAAAAAATAATAATAATAATAACAAAAATTAATTATATTATGCTGTAATATGTTTTAATATTAAAATAAACAAATTGTTTTTATGTGTTCAACATAAAAATAGGTGTATTAAATCAATTTAACACTTTTTGAAAATAGAGCAAATTAAATATAAAAATAAAGTTGAAAATTGAAAATCAACATACATGTACCTGTTTACCTAAATATTTTTATGCATAAAATATAAGTCATATCCGGTTTGAAAATTTATAGCTATTAGAAAGAAAGTGTTATTTAATAATAGAAATAAAAAAAAAATAATAATAAAATAAAATTGTAGACAAAAATAAAAGTAAAAGTGACGCACCTTAAGAAAATTATGTAAAATCACTGATCTTGTCATGAATTATGTGCCTTAAGTAAAATGCTAAAAGTAATAATAATAATAATGATAATAAAAGCAATAATAAATAAAAAAAAAAAGAAATAGACTACAAAAGAATTATATGTGATAATAAAACCTTCTTAGTTAACATACAAAAGAAATATTAAAGAAATATAAATAGTAAAAAATTTGAATTACTACCACATATGACTTTCAAAAAACCTTGAACTATTTAGTTTTTTATGGAAATACTAAAACTAGTGAATAAAAGAAATAGACCAGGATAATTTTAATAACATTTCATTAAAAACCTCATTAACCTCAAAAACGTTTAATTTATGAATAAAAAGTGAATTTAAGTTTGAGCACCTTTAATTAAAAAGAATAAAAGCAAACATCCTGTTGTTGAGGAACATTAGAAATATTATTACAGTAAAACATAACTTAAAACAGTAAATATTTTTAAGTTGGATTAAGTTGGATTCAGTGATTTTATTACAAAATTAAATGTGTTGCAATTTATTTAATCCTAAGAGTCTATTTAATCTAATTGCTTATACCGAAAAATACCAGATGTCAACACTAATACTGTGACAGAGAATTTCCAAGTCAAAGATAGACTTGATTATGTAGTTCTAAGCACATAAATTAAATTTTTTAATAAATCTACTTTTCGATATACATCGTAATATTTAAAATAATATTAATGAAGTGTTACCAGATATTGCAACATATCTCGAGAATTTTTTTTTGGTAAATTATAATACAGAATATTGATTTCATTTTTTAAATTGAAAATGATTAAAATTGATGCTATTTCCTATTTCTTTCAGCTATAGTTCATTAAAATGAATCGAATTAATTCATAATTAAATGGAAGTTCATTTTGCAGATTCTAATACACACAAAAAATAACAAATTATATTAAACCAGGGATTGGAAACATTTTTTATTTTTGTTTTTTTTTTTTTTTTTAGCAAAAAAATATTTTCATTGAAGTTTAAAAATTATTTTATAACATACAAAAATAAAAGAATTCGTATACATTTTCTTCAAGTACAAAAAGTTCTCAAAAATAATAATTATAATAAATAAATAAAAAGTTTTTTTTTTTCAAACATTTATTTTTCATTTCAAACATTTATAAAATTGAATATAACATAACATGACATAAAATGTAAATTGTAAAACAAAGAACGGAAAAATTATTGATTAATGATCTTAACTGTAGACAAAAATCAAAATCAGATCGATCTTTGTCCTAAGTTTTCATCACATACTAAGAAAACCACATACCATTGAAAAGTTGCTTTTATTTCAACGATCCCCAGAGAAAATATGCTTAAAATGTTAAAAAACATTTTTGGAAATGTTACTTTTTGCTACTTTTTAATAATCTTTTCATTAAAATTATATAAATTATATATTTACATATTTATTTTATGTAAGTTCAGTAAATTCATTTTTAACTAAATTATTGAATAGCTTCAAATTAATTTAAATTCAATTTAAAGTTCTTGTTATGATATCTAAGTAATGTCTTTTCAAAAAGCCTACCGTGATAGTAGTAGCCTCTAATGGCATCATTATATTAAAATAATGAGTTATTCATATTTTTAACTAATTACATGATAAGCAAAGATTTTGCATTTCAATTAATAAATTAATTGAATATTTATTGTATATATGAATTTAATCTTTCGAAAAATATTTTAAATCATTAAAAGACTCTGATTAATAATTTAATTAAATTTAAAAATAAATGTCTAATTATCTTTGTATTCAAATCAATTTTAATATTTTATATAATATTAATATACGGAAACAATATGGTCAAAGATGTAAACTCTTCCAATTAATTTTTTTATTGGATGAATTATTCAAATAATAATAATAATAATAATAATATATTGAATATAAAGTTTAGTCTCAGAAAGGTGTCTAATATACAAATATTTTTAAAATCAATTCAGTATTTTGGAAGTTATAATTGTTAAATTAATTACGATTTTTTTTTTTTTAAATTTTAAACTTAAAATTTAAAAAATTTAAAATTTTATTAACATTTTCATTTTATTTTAAATAGTATTTTATTAAAGTTCGAATATTTTAAACAGTTTGGCACATCATTGAAAAAGCTCTCATTAATTACTATTGATATGTGCATTCATTTAACCCTTTAGTTGCAGTTAATTTTTATACCAAATAAATGGTTAGTTAAGGACATACATGTCCTTAAAAGCCTAAATTTTTTTGATGAACTTATTATGATTTTCACAGATTTATCAATATTTAAGAGTAATAAATATTTCCTTACGATTTATTTGCAAAAATTGCTAATTTAATGTTTTGGACTCTAAATACATAAAATTTACCCTCTGACGTGTTAACTTAAATAGTAACAGGATAGACCATTCCTATGATATATGGAAACCTTATGCATTTTGAAAAATGTCCAAAATTTTTAAAATTACATGTTTGAAAAAGAAAATATAGTAAAATCTTAAATTTTCACGACTGAAAAAAGACATAATAATTATTTAAATAAATATTGAAGGTCATAGTATGCATCTATTATAATTTTAATTAATTTTCTTATAACTAAAATTTTGATAATGATATTGAANNTCTTTTCGACTCTAAATACATAAAATTGACCCTCTGACGTGTTATCTTCAATAGTAACAGGATAGACCATTCCTATGATATATGGAAACCTTATGCATTTTGAAAAATAAATGAATTTCTTTATGATATTGAAAATAAGTTTGCCAGTATGTATCATATATAAGAAAGTAATAAATGAAGTTTTGAATTTAACATAATTATGTTTAAAATATAAAAAGTATGGTAATAAGCAATAATGTTAAACTAGAATACTTTTTCAAATGTTCTAGAGATTGTAATGTTTTATTATTAGATCCTCCCAAAAGTCTTCACTTTTCAAATTACTTTTTTTCAAAATAAAGTCGTTGTTTTGTTGTTTTATCAGTAGGTAGTTTATGATTATGATGTAATATTACAATTTGTTAAATTTATTTGTTTCGAATGTGTCTTTGAAGTTGCCTCAATATAATTTAATAAATAAGCATTAAATTATATTATTTACCAACACTCCCTTAATAAACAGTTAATTTATGTATAAATATTTTTTTTACTTAATAAATATTTCGATTAATTATTTAATTGACAATTAATCGATTAAACTTTGAGTTTTGAATAATTGTTAGTCATTAGTTAAAATATATAAAGACTTATAATATTGCATTCTTTACTATTTAAAGAAATATATTTAATTCTATTAACTACAACAAATTTAATTTAACTTCAATGTTTTTTTTTTTTTTTTTCAAGACCTCTACCCTCAGCTGTGTATTTAATCATGTTTAATACAATTTGTCTTTAAAGTTTTGAATTAAAATTTAAGGTAAAAAATGTTTGTTTAAAGATTTCTTTTTATGATATAAAAAAGTGGCATTTAAGCCAAATAGGTAGTTTAATAAGAATTACCAATTTTGTAATATTTGGTTCAAGCATATAATATAAAGATAACTTACCTCAGCTTAGAATGTTAAAAGAGTAAATTCTTTGTTGATAAACATAAAATAGGGTATCAGAACTTTAACATGGCAAAAAACTTAAAATATTTACTGACTTATTCATAATACAGAAAAACTTGTTACCATATATTTTTCAATCAATACAGTTGTTTAATTTTGCATTAAAATACGAATCAAATTTAAGTAAAAGTTTATTCCTCATTTAAATTTTTAATTCATCATCCATCATAAGTGATTTTATTAATTGGACATTTTTGTTTTTTTTTTAGTTTTTAGTAATTAATATAATCATTTTGGTGAGAGGTGTAAATTTAAACAAGTTTTTAATTGAATGAATTATTTAATAACATATTTAATGGTTGACTTTATGTTTTGCTTCTTTCTGTGCGCACAAAAAAGTAAAAATGAATTTCACTTCAATTACGAAATTGCTTATATTAATTAATTTTTAATTGATTTTGCTTCAATCATCAAAATGATAATATTAATAACTACAGTATTTGGTTTTATTATTACTGATTTTACTTAAAGAGACATAATGAGCCAACATTTTTTATTTATTTATTTATTATTATCATTATTATTTTTTTAATTCACTGAAATTTATTTGATTACCATATTTTTATATACGAATTTTCCATTTTTTTATATTTTTTGAGAGCTGTCAATTTATTTAATTTTATTATATTAATATTTAAATTTTTTTGTGTGAATAAAATTTTTAAATTTATTAAAGCTTTATAGAACATAATAACATTCAAACACTGAATGTTATAATTTTAACGGTTTTTATGTTATTACCGTGAGTCTCTTTTTCCCATGCAATTTTTTTTAATAAATTTAGGATTATGGGATTTGTACCCAAATTGGGGATTTTAACTTTCATTTGGGAATAGCTTTCATATTAAAAGCTGTGAAGTAATAAAATAGTGTAATTGACTCCCATTGACTGAACGTTGTAATATTTACAAATTTAAAAAAAAAAGTTGCTTAATTAAAAATACTTATTTAATTACTTGTAAAATTTAAGAATAATTGTATATATTTCGGAATATCGCATAAAAAAATGATTAGTAATAAAGAGAATGAAACATCTTATCTCTGAAAATTATTTTTAATCTTGTAACACATATATATTTCATAATCAAATACTTATTTTAATTTTATCATTTTTGCAAAATAAAAAAGAAATTAAATTTACAAATTGAATAACAGTTGTATCGTGGTAATTTTTTTCTGTAGAGTGATTTTGGTTTATTTATTGATTTATTTAATGTTTAAATTCTTTTAAATTTTCCATTGCTTACAAAAAAGCAACCTTAACAATAAAACAAATATAAATATAGATTGGAAACAATGGGATAAATAATAGACAATTTCATACAAATGACTCTTAAACACGCCCACTTCTTCTTGCTAGAAACAGAAACAGAAAAAAAACAACAACAACAAAAAAATGCAAAAAGAACAAAAAATATTTACCACTGACATTTACACAAGAAATAGAGCAATTTATTTGCCACAAACAATTGTTAATAATTCTTGTTAAGAACCAAAAAAATATTTAACGTTTATTTAAAAAGGTGGGGTTGTTGGTATTAACGGATATTTGCTAGCAAAAAAAAAAAAACTAAACTGAAAACAAAACAAAAGCGAACAAATCCTAAAATAGCAAAAAAGACTAAAACCAGTTGATATTATTTACAAAACATTTAACAGAAAAGGTCAATTAAAAAAAAAAATAATATAAACATTACATTTTTTTTAATATTAGTTTATTTTATTACTTATTATTATTATTATTTTTTTTATTTATTTATTTACCATAAGATTTCTTTTTGTTTAAGAACTTGTCTATCAGTTTGTAGATTTAATTTAGTTTATAAATTTTCCATTGGGTATTTTTGTTTATTAAATACAGAATACATATTATTTATTACATGAGTTAGACCAAAAAAAAAAAAATAAAAATAAAATAAAAAAAGAACAGTGCAAAAACATAGATAATTACTGCATTTACATTTTTCAGCACACATGATATTAAAATATAAAAAAAAAACAGAAAAACTAAATAACAACAGACTGTCGGAGTTATCAAGATTTATTTTATTTTATTTTATTTTTTTAACAATTTGACTAACAACTGTTAATAAGAATGGTAAAACATTCATATACTCAGCATTTAAATTAGTGCATAATAAATTTTACAAAATAAAAATAATAAATACAATGAAACATATTAATTAATAATGAATCAGTTTTTTTTTTTGGCCATCTTTTGTTTTTAGTTTTATTTTTAAATTAATTCACACATTATTGCAAAAAATTTAATTGACTAAACAAAACTGTGGGAACAAATGTATTTAATATAAAAAGAAATAACAAAATCAATGACATTAAGATGTTTGATACATTATTTTGCTAAAACAAAAGGATCGATCTCTTTGAAAATAAACCTTAATCTTATGATTTCTTCAAAACTAATAAATGGAAAGAAAATATTTCAAACAACGTTATTGTTGAAATTTTTCAAAAAGTGTACAAAAAAATAAAAAGTCGGCCAACAGCTTTCAAACCTAAGAAACTTCTTAAAATTTGTTTATTTGCTAGCAACAAAAAAAATGTAAAGAAAAACATCAAAATTGAGTTTTATTAATAACAAAATATTTTACAATTGCTTTACAACAAAAAAAAAGATTTAATCAGTGTTGCCACAAAAAATGTATGAATCAATTACACATATGAAGAAAAATTACACATAATATCAATTAAATGTAACATTAGAAATATTTTTCCAAGTTGTCAATAATGCTACTAGATGGTATATTTTATTTTATTTTATTTTTAATAAAAATATTGTAAAAGAAAATTTGGCATTTAGATGGAAAAAAATAATGTTTAAGCCTCAGTGACGAGTGTAAAAATTACATATGGCAACACTGCATATAATCCTCTTTAATATATACTTCTGTACTTTTATACAAGTTCTTCACTCGTAGTTCATTATTTCATACCCATTTCGGATCAATTAAGTACCGAACTCATGTATCCACAAACATTAAATTATATCTATTGGACAGAGTATTTTTATTATTGAGAATTTAGTAGAAAAAATTCAAGTTACCCAGAGAAAAGCTAAGAGGCATGTAAAAATATAAATAAGGATATATTTTCCCAATCCAGTTCAAAAATATTAGGCATAAATAGCTCTTCGTAAACTTTATTATTTTTAGTTAATAACAGTTTCAGTCCATTTATAGACCAGGGTTTTTAATATAACTATCCTGTATAACAATCTCAAAATTATTAAAGTATTTGCTTATAATAATATAAAATGGGTCGATGTAGTAGTTTCATTTAGTATATAGTTTTAAAAAAGGTTGCCATTTAAAAAAGGAGCCAACAAAGCGACAGGCTGGTTGAAAAGCAGTAACATTGATTTCAAATATAATTAAAAAATGATTATTTTATATATGAAATTAGCAAAGGAAAATTGACACTTAATTCAATTTTTAATACCTTTCACCATCTTACCGACAAATAATAAAACTTCCGCGTTAACGTACGCTTTTATACGGCCATATTAAAAAATCTATTTTTTTTTTTTTTTTTCAAACTTCGAAAATTTAAATTAAAAAATAAACCGTCATAGAAAGCTTTACATTATAGTGTCTATCTAAAAAAAGTCATCATTTTTATTTTTTCATATCGGACATGATCTAACTTCTATATACCCTTTTTGTTATTTTTGTACTTAATGGATTGAACTCTAGCAGAAAAAACGAACTTTCAATATCCATAAAAATAAAAATCTGTTAACAACTTTTAGAGATATTATTCTTCTAAATTTTCACACTTTTGCAATTTTATTGACTTTCGGAAAATAAAAAAAAAAATAGTGAATAAATTTGCAAATTTTTTAAAATTCAAATTTTTTACTATAATTATG